>SJYB01005588.1:122956-133361 GCA_006408585.1 Antidorcas marsupialis | reverse complement strand
ACAAAATATACAGGTAACGCGGTAAAACTCTGTTCTTAAAATTGCTGGGAGGGAAACAACAAAATCTTCCTCCAGTCGCAGTTAGTGGGACAACTGGCATGAGAACCTTGGACTTAAGCTCTCCATGCCATATTCTGAGAGACTGAAGACTCCTTTGTGAGAAGACATACAGGCACATTGAAAGATGCTCACCGTTGCAAATGATTGGAGAGATGCAAGTCAAAACGACAACGAGATATTAGCGCACACTGGCCAGAGTGTCAGTCACTCGCTCGTGTCCAACTCTTTGGGACCCCATGGATTGTAGCCCACCAGGCTCCACTGTCTATGGGATTCTCCAAGGCAAAAACACTGGAGTGGCTTGCCATTCCTTTCAGGGGATCTTTCCAACCAAGGGACTGAACCCAGGTCTCTCCTAGTGCAGGCAGATTCTGTACTATTTAAGCCACCTGAAAAGCCCACTGATCACAATGGGCCTGTGTGTAATCTCTGCTTTTCCCACTGCTCACAATGCCCACCACCAAAAAAAAAAAAAAAAAATCCACAAACAACAGATGCTGGAGAGGATGAGGAGAAAGGGGAACCCTCCTGCCCTGTTGAGAGGAATGTAAATTGGTACAGCCCCTGTGCAGAACAGCACGGATGTTCCTTTAAAAACAAGAAATGAAAAATAGAGCTATCATTTGATCCAGCAAGGCCACTCCTGGGCACATATTCAGAGAAAACTATAATTCCAAAAACGCATGCACCTATATATTCATAGCTGCTGCTGCTAAGTCGGTTTAGTCGTGTCCGACTCTGTGAGACCCCATAGATGGCAGCCCACCAGGCTCCACTGTCCACAGAATTCTCTAGTCAAGGATACTGGAGTGGGTTTCCATTTCCTTCTCCAATATATTCATAAGTTAGTTAAGTCGCTCTGTCGTGTCTGACTCTTTGCGACCCCGTGGACTGTAGCCCACCAGGCTCCTCCGTCCATGGGATTCTCCAGGCAAGAATACTGGAGTGGGGTGCCATTTCCTTCTCCAGGGGATCTTCCCGACCCAGGGATCGAACCCAGGTCTCCCGTATTAGATGCTTTAACCTCTCAGCCACCAGGAAAGCCACAATATATCCATAGCAACACCATTTAAATCGTCAAGACATGGAAACAGCTTAGCTGCCCGTTGACGGATGGACAGTGATTGCAGCCACATCAAATAAGAGCTCGTGAGCCCTGAGGAAGTCCAGGAAAAAGGGCTACCCGCTATCTACCAGCCATCAGACTTCAACCGCTCCCCAAGGTGAGCCCCGAGGAACCTGACAGTGTGAACACACAGGATGCTAGCCCCCGAGGGCTGAGGTGTGGACCAAAGGAATGACTTCAGCAAGCCCAGCTTCTTTCATCTTTCCATATGTAGAAAAGCACAGAATTCCTTAAGTTGGGATATCTGATTTGCTTTCATTAATGGTCGTCGTTTGATGTTGAGACAACCTGCCCTTTGCTGCAAAACTCCTCCATCATTTCACTCCCCTTCTCGCCTCCTCAGAGCAGTTCTTGCAGGGTTAAGATTCTGCTTCCCACACTCAAAGTCCTAAAATTTCCCATGAGATTTTTAGCTCTCAACTTCCAAGCGGTGAATGTTTCTCAACTCGACAATCCATAGCCGCCAAGCCTAGTGAAATTCCCACATCTTCTGACAGCACAAAGAGCAATCACACCAGTGCAAGTAACATGCATTTAACCTGATTTTTGTTCTGCGTAACCGAGAGTCAATATTCACACTATTATATCAACTCCTCCCATGCCACTTCATTNAAATCCACAAACAACAGATGCTGGAGAGGATGAGGAGAAAGGGGAACCCTCCTGCCCTGTTGAGAGGAATGTAAATTGGTACAGCCCCTGTGCAGAACAGCACGGATGTTCCTTTAAAAACAAGAAACGAAAAATAGAGCTATCATTTGATCCAGCAAGGCCACTCCTGGGCACATATTCAGAGAAAACTATAATTCCAAAAACGCATGCACCTATATATTCATAGCTGCTGCTGCTAAGTCGGTTTAGTCGTGTCCGACTCTGTGAGACCCCATAGATGGCAGCCCACCAGGCTCCACTGTCCACAGAATTCTCTAGTCAAGGATACTGGAGTGGGTTTCCATTTCCTTCTCCAATATATTCATAAGTTAGTTAAGTCGCTCTGTCGTGTCTGACTCTTTGCGACCCCGTGGACTGTAGCCCACCAGGCTCCTCCGTCCATGGGATTCTCCAGGCAAGAATACTGGAGTGGGGTGCCATTTCCTTCTCCAGGGGATCTTCCCGACCCAGGGATCGAACCCAGTCTCCCGTATTAGATGCGTTAACCTCTCAGCCACCAGGAAAGCCACAATATATCCATAGCAACACCATTTAAATCGTCAAGACATGGAAACAGCTTAACTGCCCGTTGACGGATGGACAGTGATTGCAGCCACATCAAATAAGAGCTCCTGAGCCCTGAGGAAGTCCAGGAAAAAGGGCTACCCGCTATCTACCAGCCATCAGACTTCAACCGCTCCCCAAGGTGAGCCCAGAGGAATCTGACAATGTGAACACACAGGATGCTAGCCCCCGAGGGCTGAGGTGTGGACCAAAGGAATGACTTCAGCAAGCCCAGTTTCTTTCATCTTTCCATATGTAGAAAAGCACAGAATTCCTTAAGTTGGGATATCTGATTTGCTTTCATTAATGGTTGTCGTTTGATGTTGAGACAACCTGCCCTTTGTTGCAAAACTCCTCCATCATTTCACTCCCCTTCTCGCCTTCTCAGAGCAGTTCTTGCAGGGTTAAGATTCTGCTTCCCACACTCAAAGTCCTAAAATTTCCCATGAAATTTTAGCTATCAACTTCCAAGCGGTGAATGTTTCTCAACTCGACAATCCATAGCCGCCAAGCCTAGTGAAATTCCCACATCTTCTGACAGCACAAAGAGCAATCACACCAGTGCAAGTAACATGCATTTAACCTGATTTTTGTTCTGCGTAACCGAGAGTCAATATTCACACTATTATATCAACTCCTCCCATGCCACTTCATTCTAGAAAAAAAAGTGAAGAGAAAAGAATTCGGTGCTTTTTATCAAAGGATAAGTTTCAGTGGGTTAGAGTTTTAGTGTTTCATGTGTAAAATTAAGTGCATATTAGCTTTTTGCATCTGCCAATAATATGGACTCTTTACAAATAGTGTGTCTTATTCCCCGAGCATTCAGACACATTCCGGAATATGTTACACTTCAGACGACCAAAAATCTTATTGGTGGTTTAGTCACTAAGTCCTGTCCCAATTCTTTGTGGCTCCATGGACTGTAGCCGGCCAGGTTCCTCTGTCCACGGGATTCTCCAGGCAGGAATACTGGAGTGGGTTGCCAGGGACCTTCCTGACCCAGAGACTGAACCTGGGTCTCCCGCATTGCAGGTAGTGTCCTGCATTGCAGCCAGATTCCTCACTGACTGAGCCACCAGGGAACCCAAACTCAAAATAAACGGAAGGCACATTAATTTCCTCCCTTCTCAGATCTGCAAAGTGAACCAAAGTGCTATTTTCACATAAGGAGCGCAGTTTCATAAAGGGTTGGCAAAGCCAGTCTAGAACGTTAGCTGGTAGACGATGTTGGCCTTGTAGGTGATTATGCATATTATCAGTCTTTGTACAGCTAAATAAAATTAAAACTTGGCTTTCTCTTTCCAACAAAGGAACTCAGAATTCTTTCGTAATTATTTCTGCAAATACAGTACACAGAAGGCAAAGAGGGGTGGCTTGAAAATCAAGTTAGGTTAAACAGCTATGCTTTTCACGGTTTAAAAGAGAATGTCGGTTCACTGTGTATAATGGGGTCTAGGTCCATCCACGTCCCTACAAATGACCCAATTTCGTTCCTTTTTATGGCTGGGTAGTATTCCATTGTATACACAGACCATATGCTCTTTAACCATTCATCCATTAACGGACACTGAGGCTGCTGGCACGTCTTGTTTTAAGTCCCTCAGTTGTATCTGATTCTTTGCAACCCCATGGACTGTAGCCCATTAGCCTCCTCTGTCCATGGGATTCTCTAGGCAAGAATACTAGAACGGGTTGCCATTTCCTCCTCCAGGGGATCTTCCCGACCCCAGGGATCAAACTCGCATCTCTTACATCTCCTGAATTGGCACGTGGATTCTTTACTAAGACTGCCGCCTGGGAAGCCCTTCCATTTCCTGGTTATTATAAATAGCGCTCCAATGAACACTGGGGTTCACATGTCTTTTTTGAGTTATGATTTTTTTTTTCTCAGGGCAGGTGCCCAGGAGTGGGACTGCTGGGTGACATTGATGCATGTGTGTGGAGTCTAGAAAAATGGTACAGATGAACCTGTTTCTGGGGCAGAAACAGAGATGCAAATGTGAAGAACAGACTCATGGACACAGGGAAGAAAGGAGATGATGAACTGAGAGAACGGCATTGACATATAGACATTTCTGTGTGTAAGCTAGACATCTCGTGGGAAGCTGCGGTATAGCCCAGGGAGCTCAGCTTGCTGCTCTGTGATGACATAGAGGGGTGGGATGAGGGGTGGTTGGGGAAGAGACTTAAAAGGGTGGGGATACATATATATATACATGGGCTGGATCCAATTTGTTGTACAGCAGAAAATAACACAACATTGTAAAAGCAATTATCCTCCGATTGAAAAGAAATACAGAACAAGAAATTTCAAAAAAAAAATTTTTTTAAGAAAAAAAATGGATGCTAGTAATACTCGTTAAATACTAGAGAACAGAAATAATGTGCGTGAAAATCTAATCCAAAACTCTGGGCTCCCCCACCTCTCTTTGCAAGATCTTTAGTTTTCCAGGACATATGATGGCTGGATAACACCATGAATGTATTGTAATTTCAGATAAACACAAGAACCACACTCCCCTGCCCACTGATGAGAACTGCATCCAAGAGGGAATACTTTGCACTCCTGTTTCAGTTAAGTTCAGTTGCTCAGTCGTGTCCGACTCTTTGCGACTCCATGAATCGCTGCACACCAGGCCACCCTGTCCACCACCGTCTCCAGGAGTTCACTCAGACTCAGGTCCATCGAGTCAGTCATGCCATCCAGCCATCTCATCCTCGGTCATCCCCTTCTCCTCCTGTCCCCAATCCCTCCCAGCATCAGAGTTTTTTTCCAATGAATCAACTCTTCGCATGAGGTGGCCAAAGTACTGGAGTTTCAGCTTTAGCATCATTCCTTCCAAAGAAATCCCAGGGCTGATCTCCTTGAGAATGGACTGGGTGGATCTCCTTGCAGTCCAAGGGACTCTCAAGAGTCTCCTCCAACACCACAGTTCAAAAGCATCCATTCTTCGGCACTCAGCCTTCTTCATAGTCCAACTCTCACATCCATACATGACCACAGGAAAAACCATAGCCTTGACTAGACAGACCTTAGTCGGCAAAGTAATGTCTCTGCTTTTGAATATACGATCTAGGTAGGAAGCTTCTTTTCTTCTTTACAGAAGACCACTGAAAACACTCTCACAATATGTTTCACTTCTTTTCAGCCACCCTGAGGAAAATGTGGAAAGATAGTTTTCTTGCTGATTCCATGAGCTTGTCGTTAATTCTGGAATGTCAAGCATCTTGCCCCCACCTCACCACCATCCTTCTTCGACAAATGGCACACCCTCTCACCAATTTTTCTCAGTCCAAGAATATATATGAGCATGAGGAAATGACCACTAGACTTCCCTGGGGCCTGGGAGTCAGCCTGCCAATGCGGGAGACACAGGTTCGATTCCTGGTCTGGAAAGATCCCACGTGCCTCGGGGTAACTAATCTTGTGGACCAGAGCTACTGAGTCTACAGTCAAGAGCCTGTGTCCCCCAACAACAGAAGCCAGTACAAGAAGCTCCGCACTGCAGCCAGAGAAGAGCCCCGCTTGCCACCACTAGAGAGAGTCCACACAGCAACAAAGACCTGTGAAAGGAAAATACCTCCTCCCATCTGAACCAACAGGAAATGTCACGGCCATCGGGGATTGCTGGGTTTTCCAGTAGTCGTGTATGGATGTGAGAGGTCAACTAGAAAGAAAGCTGAACGCCAAAGAATGGATGCTTTTGAACTGTGGTGTTGAGGAAGACTCTTGAGAGGCCCTTGGACTGCAAGGAGATCCAACCAGTCCATCCTAAAGGAGATCAGTTCTGAATATTCATTGGGAGGACTGATGCTGAAGCTGAAACGCCAACACTTTGGCCACACCTGATATGAAGAAGTGACTCATTGGAAAAGACCCTGATGCTGGGAAAGATGGAGGGCAGGAGGAGAAGGGCATGACAGAGGGTGAGATGGTTGGATGGCATCACCGACTTGATGGACATGAGTCTGAGTAAACTCCAGGAGTTGGCGATGGACAGGAAGGCCTGGCATGCTGCAGTCCGTGGGGTCCCAAAGAGTTGGACACGACTGAGCTACTGAACTGAACTAAACTGAAATGTGAGTGGGGGCTCCCCAAACTGCAATACACCACTCCCCATGGTGACTGCTGAGGAGCTGGGGGAATGGATACAAGAAGCAACATGAACAAGGAAACAGGATTGGCCCCATATAGCAGAAATGCCTACGCAAGGAGTGAACTCACTGAGCCCAGAGGATTGCATCCTCCCATTCACAGAAAGCTGAATTCCTTAACTTGATATCTGATCTTTGATGTATCCTTTTGATGTCTCCTGCCTGTTTCATTTGTTGCAAACTGGTATATAGCCTGACTTCCCCTTCCTGCCTCCTGGGAGCCATTTTCTCAGAGCTTCTGAGATGCTGTCTCCCTGGCTGGTGTTAGGATCCACAAGGGGTTCGTAGCGTATAGTTTAAAAATGGTCCATTGTGCTGACCTGAAAAACGAGGGATAAAGTCACAGTGGCTACATAGCCTTGGTGGGTATTGTGTTTATTTTCCTTAAGGCAATATCCTGTTTCTCCCTGCTGATGACAGTTTCTCAAGATTGTGTGACCACCTGATCATGAGACCCCCGTTTGACTCTCGTGATCACAAAGACCCCAGCTGCAGGCTAAAGATAAACTAAGGCCATCCTTCCTTTGGGGCACAATTTCCCATCCATAGGGTTATGAGAAGGGGTGGCTGCAAAGGGTGAGCACTGGTTTTTCTCTAAAGCCAGTCCTTTCCTTTCTCCCTTATAATAAATGTTTCTCTGCCTAAATGCCCATCTCGTTCTCCTTTTGTCTGCACTCACTTTACGCTCGGAGTCCTAAACATTCCCACCAAATAACTCCTTACGTTCATGTTGGAACTATATGTTTTAGTTGACAGGCCCAGCACAGACAAAAATTAATTAATTAAAAAAAAATCTGTAACAGACAATTGAGTAATTCCTGGTCCTTATACTCCCATCTCACTTAAACAGAGATCATATTCAAAATTTGAGTGTCATGGGATTACCCTTCAATCAAGATGATAAAGTGAGAAAATAAAATACATAGAGATAAGTATTATTTCCTTGCAGTGTGTCAGTGGTACAGAGCTAGTCAACACTAATAACTGAAAATATTTATACTGCATAAAGGCTTTCCCTGAGAGCTCAGTTGGTAAAGAATGTGCCTGCAATGCAGGAGACCCCGGTTCGATTCCTAGGTTGGTAAGATCCTCTGGAGAAGGCATAGGCTACCCACTCCAGTGTTCTTGGGCTTCCCTGATGGGGCTCAGCCGGTACAGAATCCGCCTGCAATGTGGGAGACCTGAGTTCGATCCCTGGGTTGGGAAAATCCCCTGGAGGAGGGAAAAGCTACCCACTTCAGTATTCTGGCCTGGAGAATTCCATGGGCTGTATAGTCCATGGTGTCGCAAGGAGTCAGACACAACTGACCGGCTTTCACTTCACGTCCTGCATAAAGTAGAGGAGAGGAAATAAAATTCCTTGAAGCTCCGAGGTTTTTTAATGTGCTTTATTTCTCGGTCACACTGTCTGCTCCCTTGGGGGAGGGGAAAAAAAAACACACAAAACGAACATTAAACTCAGAGTGGGGGCATTTACATATGAGAAGCATAGAAACGTGTGCTGCTCTCTCTTGAGGAAAAAGGATATTTCCAGGGATGGCTCGGTGGCTTGTCGAAGAGGAAAAGTTGGGACTTACAAGCTCCTAAAGACTACGGCCTCAGTTCTGTGATGACAATTACTTTGTGAGTTAAATCTCAATCTAGTAACCCTACTTTTGAGAGGTCAATGAATAAGAAAGGAAAGAAATTAACATATGAATGGCTTGCCAGGTGCCAGAAAACTATTATTATCAGTCATAATTCTACTTTGGTAGAAGAATGCTATACTTTTAGTTTTCGCACCAAAAGTCTGAAAGTCAACCAAGAAGCTGGACGTTCAAGACCCAGGTGTGGACAGGGCTGGTTCCTCCTGAGACCCCTCTCTCCTGGGTGTGTCGATGGCCGTCTGCTCCGTGTCCCGATGTGGCGACATGTGGTCGTCCCGGTGTGTGCCTCTGTGTCCTGATTGCCTCTTGTTATAAAGACCCTGGTCCTGCGGGGTCCCAGCCCAAGTGACCACGTTTTTAGCTTCACCAGCTCTTTAAAGATCTTCATTTCCAAATACAGTCTGACTCTGAGGTCTTGGGGCTTTAGACTTTAACATGTGAATGTCAACAGAGTTCAGCCCATAACAGGATACCATTTTTATTTATAATGTTGTAGCCACACGTTCTGGGAAACACATTCACTCGAAGGACGATTCAGATTGTGGAGTGCAGTTGATTCCACCGTCAGGCCCAAGGCCGAGTCTCCTCTTAGCCAAGGACCCCGATCAGTTTTTGTGAAAATCTTATATACCACAGTCTTGCCCGAGATGGAGTCCAGCTTTCAGGACAGAGCCTGTTCTGTCTGTCTTCTCCTTCAATAATATTCTTAATATTTATAATATTTTTTCCCCAGGGCGTTTTCTTCATCTGATTGTTACCTTTTTCTGTAATAGGTGTTGACTGGATTTTTGACACTGGATATTGCTGATCCAAGGTGGAAAGCACTCTGGAGATATGAGAGTTATACATTTCTGCTTTTGAAGAACTTTACATTCTTCTCAAGAGATGGCATCACTGTGTCTCCTGGCGATCCTATATCTCGGTTACTCTTGAAAAGTTCTACTTTGCTGTTATGGCTGTGTCCTACAACCTTTTTAATATTTCCTGTGTTCGACTGTACTCACTGCTTTTCACATTACTATTTCAGTCGTGTCTGACTCTTGTGACCCCACAGGCAGTAAGGCACCAGGCTCCTCCGTCCATGGGATGCTCCAGGCAAGAAGACTGGAGTGGGTTGCCCTGCCCTTCTCCAGGGGATCTGCCTGACCCAGGGATTGGACCCAAGTCTCCTGCGCTGCCAGGCAGGTTCTTTAACGCTATCACCACCTGGGAAGCCAACAGCTAGATGTGTTTGCTGTGAACGCCATCTGCCTATTTGTTTACTTTGTGGGGATTTTAAGGTCTCATTCACTTTCCAAAGAGCCTGAGAGTCTTCAGACTGGCTCTCTCACTGAATTTTTGGATAATTTTAGGCATTTGTAATTTTCACCTGTTTGCTGCTGCTGCTGCTGCTGCTAAGTCGCTTCAGTCGTGTCTGACTCTGTGCAACCCATAGACGGCAGCCCACCAGGCTCCCCCGTCCCTAGGATTCTCCTGGCAATGACACTGGAGTGGGCTGCCATTTCCTTCTCCAATGCATGAAAGTGAAAAGTGAAAGTGAACTCGCTCAGTTGCGTCCTATTCTTAGCGACCCCGTGGACCACAGCCCACCAGGCTCCATCCATGGGATTTTCCAGGCAAGAGTACTGGAGTGGGGTGCCATTGCCTTCTCGGCCTGTTTGCTGATATGCACATAAATATAGACACAGCTGTCTGATATCCTTTTATAATATTAATTGTGGATAATATTTTTACATTTTCAGTCTTGTATCACAGTTTATCTTGTGCTTCAAAAAACAAATTTATGACTTCTATTTATTAATCTTTACAAAATTTCACCAACATTTTCCAGACTTGATAAAAAAAACCCCTGTCTTGTCATAATCTTGTTAATTCCCTAAATTGCATGTTTCATTCTTACAATACCAATATATGACTTCTTTCTTCCTTTATCATACAATTTCAGGAAATATTTAGCTCATCAATTTTAATTTTTAATACAATTATTTTAAGGTCTAATGTTTATTTCAGCCACTCATTTTGATATACAACTGTATCAATACAATGATATAAATATTTTAGACTATCTTAAAGGAAAAAAAAATCAGTGTGTAGTAAAAAATCTACAAATGCTTCATGGTTTGGAATCAAACAAGGAGTTTAAAATAATTACTATCAATCATCAAAATACACTATAGGAAGAACTAAATACAGTAATTGAAAA
>SJYB01005588.1:64319-113851 GCA_006408585.1 Antidorcas marsupialis | reverse complement strand
GAGTCTCCTCTTAGCCAAGGACCCCGATCAGTTTTTGTGAAAATCTTATATACCACAGTCTTGCCCGAGATGGAGTCCAGCTTTCAGGACAGAGCCTGTTCTGTCTGTCTTCTCCTTCAATAATATTCTTAATATTTATAATATTTTTTCCCCAGGGCGTTTTCTTCATCTGATTGTTACCTTTTTCTGTAATAGGTGTTGACTGGATTTTTGACACTGGATATTGCTGATCCAAGGTGGAAAGCACTCTGGAGACATGAGAGTTATACATTTCTGCTTTTGAAGAACTTTACATTCTTCTCAAGAGATGGTATCACTGTGTCTCCTGGCGATCCTATATCTCGGTTACTCTTGAAAAGTTCTACTTTGCTGTTATGGCTGTGTCCTACAACCTTTTTAATATTTCCTGTGTTCGACTGTACTCACTGCTTTTCACATTACTATTTCAGTCGTGTCTGACTCTTGTGACCCCACAGGCAGTAAGGCACCAGGCTCCTCCGTCCATGGGATGCTCCAGGCAAGAAGACTGGAGTGGGTTGCCCTGCCCTTCTCCAGGGGATCTGCCTGACCCAGGGATTGGACCCAAGTCTCCTGCGCTGCCAGGCAGGTTCTTTAACGCTATCACCACCTGGGAAGCCAACAGCTAGATGTGTTTGCTGTGAACGCCATCTGCCTATTTGTTTACTTTGTGGGGATTTTAAGGTCTCATTCACTTTCCAAAGAGCCTGAGAGTCTTCAGACTGGCTCTCTCACTGAATTTTTGGATAATTTTAGGCATTTGTAATTTTCACCTGTTTGCTGCTGCTGCTGCTGCTGCTAAGTCGCTTCAGTCGTGTCTGACTCTGTGCAACCCATAGACGGCAGCCCACCAGGCTCCCCCGTCCCTAGGATTCTCCTGGCAATGACACTGGAGTGGGCTGCCATTTCCTTCTCCAATGCATGAAAGTGAAAAGTGAAAGTGAACTCGCTCAGTTGCGTCCTATTCTTAGCGACCCCGTGGACCACAGCCCACCAGGCTCCATCCATGGGATTTTCCAGGCAAGAGTACTGGAGTGGGGTGCCATTGCCTTCTCGGCCTGTTTGCTGATATGCACATAAATATAGACACAGCTGTCTGATATCCTTTTATAATATTAATTGTGGATAATATTTTTACATTTTCAGTCTTGTATCACAGTTTATCTTGTGCTTCAAAAAACAAATTTATGACTTCTATTTATTAATCTTTACAAAATTTCACCAACATTTTCCAGACTTGATAAAAAAAACCCCTGTCTTGTCATAATCTTGTTAATTCCCTAAATTGCATGTTTCATTCTTACAATACCAATATATGACTTCTTTCTTCCTTTATCATACAATTTCAGGAAATATTTAGCTCATCAATTTTAATTTTTAATACAATTATTTTAAGGTCTAATGTTTATTTCAGCCACTCATTTTGATATACAACTGTATCAATACAATGATATAAATATTTTAGACTATCTTAAAGGAAAAAAAAAATCAGTGTGTAGTAAAAAATCTACAAATGCTTCATGGTTTGGAATCAAACAAGGAGTTTAAAATAATTACTATCAATCATCAAAATACACTATAGGAAGAACTAAATACAGTAATTGAAAACAGGAGGGAATTTTAGGAAAGATTAGAATGCTGTAAAAAAGAAAATATTCTGGAACTGTAAAGAACTATTTGAAGTCCAGTCATTGAATGAAAATCACAGAGGATTGTATACAGCTGAGAGATCAATGAACTTGGAAAGGCATTCGTGTGGAAGCATTAAAAAATAGATATAGAATTCTATATAAAAATTGCTTTCATAAATAAGGTGAAATAAAGGCAGCTTCTGAAAAATGAGGAACTTATCTGCAGACCCAGGCAGAAGGAATGAACATCAGCAGGAATGCCGATATGCAGCAAATGCACACGCTATTTGAATAAACATGGACTTCCTTTAGAACCATTACTAAACAAATTCAAATACACTGTGAGAACTATGACAGTGTAGAAGTCTATTTCATGAGGGCACCAAGAACGGCTTGAGGAGCGTAAATGCAATTTTACTGTTGTGGCTTTCTTCACTTGTGTGCAAAATTGCATTTTTTTTTTTTAAGCATTAACTAACAGTCAATCTTAAAGGAAATCAACCCTGACTATTCATTGGAAGGACTGAAGCTGAAACTCCAATACTTTGGCCACTTGATATGAAAGGTAGACTTACTGAAAAAGACCCTGATGCAGGGAAAGACTGAGGGCAGGAGGAGAAGGGGACGACCCAGGGTGAGATGGCTGGATGGCATCACCCACTCGATGAACGAGAAGGTGAGCAAACTCCAGGAGATGCTGAAGGACAGGGAAGCCTGGTGTGCTGCCGTCCATGGGGTCACAGAGGGTCGGACACGCGTGAGGCACTGAACGACAAGGACAAAAAGAGTCTAACGAGGACATTGTAATCACTGGAATAAATGCTGGGAAAATGCCTGAAAATAATGAACAGTTCAAGTACAAACAGAATGATAGAGACAGAAGAATGTGGAAAAGAAATGAGAGAAAAAAAGAACAGATTGGCCAATCAGAAGATACACGTCAAGCTGACCCACTGAAATGCGCCCGTGTGAAACACCGCATTGTATGAAAATGGACTAAGTGCTCCAGTTAAAAGATAGATTTTCAGGCTGATTAAAAAAAAAAAAGGCAAGACACTGCTGTAGGCTGTTAATTTTTTAATGGATAGAAATCTAAAGACACAGACGGAAAAGCATTAAGGTGAAAAGAATGATCTACTGGGCTTCCCAGGGGGCTCAGAGGGCAAAGAATCCCCGTGCCATGCAGGAGACACACGTTGGATCCCTGGGTCGGGAAGGTCCCCTGGAGAAGAAAACTGCAACCCACTCCAGTATTCTGGCCTGGAGAATCCCATGGATAGAGGAGCCTGGCGGGTTATCGTCTGTGAAGTGTGAAAGTCTCTCACTCATGGCCGACTCTTTGCGACCCCATGGACTATACAGGGAATTCTCCAGGCCAGAATACTGGAGTGGGTAGCCTTGCCCTCACTCTTCTCTGAAATGGTTTATTTACTGCCAAGCTCCGCATACCAGGGTTTTCCTGGTCAAGAATCCATCTGCCACTGTAGGAAACCTGGGTTCAACCCCTGGGTTGGGAAGATCCCCTGGAGAAGGAAATGGCAACTCACTCCAGTATTCTTGCCTGAGAAATCCCATGGACGGAGGAACGTGGCGGGCTGCAGTCCATGGCGTCACAAAGTCAGATACGACTAAGCGACTAACACCATACTCCCTGTACGCAAGGCTGCAAGAAGAAAAATTCCCCTATTGGAACCCTCTTGGTTGAAATGAGAACTTTCTAATGTGGGATTTGAACTAGTTGTGAAGCAAGTGGGTCTCATCGAGTTACCAGAACCTGCATGTGAATGTGTGTTCAGCTGTGACTTCATTCAGCAGGATGATGTGGGTTCAAAATGAGTGTGTGACATTTCCCCGGTCAATCAATAGTTGTGACTTTGCCTTCCAANCTAGTTGTGAAGCAAGTGGGTCTCATCGAGTTACCAGAACCTGCATGTGAATGTGTGTTCAGCTGTGACTTCATTCAGCAGGATGATGTGGGTTCAAAATGAGTGTGTGACATTTCCCCGGTCAATCAATAGTTGTGACTTTGCCTTCCAATCCAGGGCATGTGGGTTCAATCCCTGGTCAGGGTGCAAAGATCCCACATGACTCCCTGTCAAAAAGAAATGGGAACATGAACAACAGAAGTAATATTGTAACGGATTCGATACAGACTTTAAAAATAGTCCGTATCGGGCCTTCCTTGGTGGCTCAGTGGGTAAAGAAATTGCCTGTCAATGCAAGAGGCACAGGTCCCATCACTGAACCGGGAAGATCCCTCATGCCGTGGACCAGCTAAGCCCGTGCACCCCAGCTGCTGAGCCGGTGCTCTAGAGCTCAGGAGCGGTAACCACTGAACTCACAGTGCCCTAAAGTCTGTGCTTTGTGAGAAGAGACTCCATCGCAAGAAGTCTGCACTTCAGAACTGCAGACCCTGCTTGCTGCGACTAGGAAAAGTCCCTTCAGCAACAAAGACCCGGCACCATCAAAAATCAATCAATCCAAATTTTCTTTAAAAAAGAATGAAAATTGTCCCCCAAAAACCTCCCATTAAAAAAAAAATTCTTAAAAAATAAGTGTGAGGGCTGAACCTAAGAAATACCATATTGCATAGAATCCAGTCGATTTATAAAAACAACACAGAAGTCTCAAGTAGCTGTGANGTTCAGCTGTGACTTCATTCAGCAGGATGATGTGGGTTCAAAATGAGTGTGTGACATTTCCCCGGTCAATCAATAGTTGTGACTTTGCCTTCCAATGCAGGGCGTGTGGGTTCAATCCCTGGTCAGGGTGCAAAGATCCCACATGACTCCCTGTCAAAAAAAAATGGGAACATGAACAACAGAAGTAATATTGTAACGGATTCGATAAAGACTTTAAAAATAGTCCGTATCGGGCCTTCCTTGGTGGCTCAGTGGGTAAAGAAATTGCCTGTCACTGCAAGAGGCACAGGTCCCATCACTGAACCGGGAAGATCCCCCATGCCGTGGACCCTAAAGTCTGTGCTTTGTGAGAAGAGACTCCATCGCAAGGAGAAGTCTGCACTTCAGAACTGCAGACCCTGCTTGCTGCAACTAGGAAAAGTCCCTTCAGCAACAAAGACCCGGCACCATCAAAAATCAATCAATCCAAATTTTCTTTAAAAAAGAATGAAAGTTGTCCCCCCAAAACCTCCCATTAAAAAAAAAATTCTTAAAAAAATAAGTGTGAGGGCTGAACCTAAGAAATACCATATTGCATAGAATCCAGTCGATTTATAAAAACAACACAGAAGTCTCAAGTAGCTGTGANATCAATCAATCCAAATTTTCTTTAAAAAAGAATGAAAGTTGTCCCCCCAAAACCTCCCATTAAAAAAAAAATTCTTAAAAAAATAAGTGTGAGGGCTGAACCTAAGAAATACCATATTGCATAGAATCCAGTCGATTTATAAAAACAACACAGAAGTCTCAAGTAGCTGTGACCAACTCCATCCATTGAAACCCTTTATCCATCATCTCTGCTGCCTTAGAAGGTCTCTGTGCTTAGCACATGTGCCGAAGGACCGTGAATGAACGTGACTCTTTTTTTTCACCTGCTTGAAGCGCAAGTCCCTCAGTTGTGTCTGACACTTTGCAACATCATGAACTATACAGTCCATGGAATTCTCCAGGCCAGAATCCTGGAGTGGGTAGCTTTTCCCTCCTCCAGGGGATTTTCCCAACCCAGGGACTGAACTCAGGTCTCCCATACTGAACACCCAGCTCCCATATCAGTAAGTGGATTCTTTGCCAGCTGAGCCCCACTAGGGAAGCCCAAGAACGCTAGAGTGGGTAGCCTTTCTCTTTTCCAGGGGATTTTCCCAACGCAGGGATTGAATCCAGGCTTCCCACATTGCAGGTGATTCTTTACCAGCTGAGCCCCACCAGGGAAGCCCAAGAATCCTGGAGTGGGCAGCCTATCCCTTCTCCAGCGGATCTTCACAAACCAGGAATTGAAACAGGATCTCCTGTATGGCAGGCAGATTCTTTATGAGCTGAGTTATCAGGGAAGCCCTTCAGTTGCCTGGGAGTAGTGAAATTATGGGATGGGGATATCTAGCTGCAGAGTCTTTCCACATGAACAGACTTTAGAATCTTTCTGATCTTGTCTAACGAGGTTGAGCACACAGCAATCAAGGAGCCCTCAGGCATGAGGGAATAAAGACTGGACCACTTCAGGGAGCAAGCCAGCTTCTCCTTGTTCTTATCAGTGATGCACCGCCCCCCCCACCCCCCGTAAAAGCTTAAACTTTATTATCTTCCCCTTACACAAAAGTATGATGGAGATTTCTTGTTCAGTCACTAAGTCCTGTCCAATCTGACCGTTTGTGACGCAATGAACTGCAGCATGCCAGGCCTCCCTGTCCTTCACCATCTCCTGGAGCTTGCTCAAACCCATGCCCGTCGAGTCGCTGATGCCATCCAATCATCTCCTCCTCTGTCGTCGCCCTTCTCCTCCCACCCTCAATCTTTCCCAGCATCAGGGTCTTTTCAAATGAGTCAGCTCTTCACATCAGGTGGCCAAAGGATTGGAGCTTCAGCTTCAGTCCTTCCAATGAATATTCAAGGTTGATTTCCTTCAGGATTGACTGGTTTCATGTCCTTCCTGTTCAAAGAACTCTCAGGAGTCTTCTCCAGCACCACAGTTCACAGAAAGAATCATCGGCACTCAGCCTTCTTTATGGTCCAACTCTCACATCTGTACATGACTACTAAAAAACCATAGCTTTGAGTATTCAGACCTCCTTTGTAGGCAAAGTGATGTCTCTACTCTTCAAAACGCTGTCTAGGTTTTTCATATAGCTTTTTTTCCAAGGAAGAAAGGTCTTTTAATTTTGTGGCAGCAGTCACTGCCCACAGGGATTTTTGGAGCCCAAGAAAAGAAAAGCTGCCACTGTTTACGTTTCTTCCCCATGTATTTGCCATGATAGTAATTAAGAAGGTCTTTTTTGTTATTATTGTTATTTTGCAATAGTAGACAGAGATTCTCTAATTTAATTTTTCAATAGTCCGTGAGACCTGGCCAAGTAAACCGCCACACTTACCACTCTCTGGCTAAAGTAAATAAATGAAGGCTTAAAAGGAAAATGCTTAATCAGGGACTTGCCTGGCAGTCCAGTGGTTAAGAATCCCTCTTGCAATTCGAGGGGACTTGGGTTTGATCCCTGGTCAGGGAGCTAACATTCTGCATGCTGGGTGGCAACTAAGCCCATATGCTTCAATGGAAAATCCTGCATGACACGACCCAGACCCGTAAGTGCTCCCACTAAGACCCAACGCAGCCAAGTAAATAAATACTTTCAAGAACCTACTTTGACCATGGTTGTTTCAAACTGTGCCAAGGGCCTTCCTGGTGGACCAGGGGTTAAGGTTCCACTTGCCCATCTGGGGGACATCTGGATCCCTGGTCCAGGAAGATCCCACGTGCCAAGGAGCAACTTAGCCCGTGGGACACAAATACTGAGCCTGTGTCTACAGCCCAGGAGCTGCAGCTAAGGAGGTCACACACCCGAGAGCCCACCAGTGCCAAGTACTGAAGTCCACGCGTCCTCGAGTCCCCATGCCGGAGCACGAGGAGCCACTGCAAGGAAAAACCCAAGCACCACAACCAGAGGGCAGCCCCTGCTAGAAAGCCTGTGTGCACCAAGGAAGAACCAGAATAGGTAAAAACAGGTGTATCAATAAACAGAATTTTGCAGACTTTAAATGCCTTAAGAGTCATAATTTAGTGATGGGCTGGTGTGCCAGAAACGGATTTGTGAAATGAGAAGATCAATATCACGGTGAGATTTAAGTCATCTTGTCAACATTTCACCTTAATGCATACTGAAATAAATTACCCCATTATTATGCAGTCTATATTTTGAGTGAAGGTTTTAGCTTCTTGTTAACCCTGTAAACATTATACTGTTGACAAACCATTAAAAAAAAAAGATGCAAAATTTGAGACTCCTCTATGTCTTACTTTTTCATCCCTTTCATTTCTCAAGAATTGTCTCCAAAACCAACATTGCTTTCAAGAGTGTACACAGCTCATTTTAATACAGTCTCCCTCTTGATATTAAGATAACTATTATTTATGCCAGGGTCGCTGCATTCAAACCACTTANAAACCATTAAAAAAAAAAGATGCAAAATTTGAGACTCCTCTATGTCTTACTTTTTCATCCCTTTCATTTCTCAAGAATTGTCTCCAAAACCAACATTGCTTTCAAGAGTGTACACAGCTCATTTTAATACAGTCTCCCTCTTGATATTAAGATAACTATTATTTATGCCAGGGTCGCTGCATTCAAACCACTTAATACTTCATTGCTGGATATATTTTCTTTCACGTCTGACTGCAAACTAAAGTCATTTAACTTCCTTTCATGATGCAAGAAATGACTTGAAGCTTACAATAGTCTTCATTTATAGTGAGACACGAGTATCATATTCTAGTCTATCACAGGAGAAAGTTTCATGAGTCACAGAGATTAGGAAATGCTCTGCATTTTTCAGAAAAAAAGGAAAGAAAGAAAGAAAAACTACAATGTTGGAGTGGGTTATGATATCAAGGAAAGGTATCAAGTTGTTTGATATTTACTTGGAAAGGTATTGCGTTGTTTGATATTTACAGAAATCTATTTAGACAGCAAAGGCCTTGTGAAGATACAATAGAGAAAAAAAAAGCAGAAAAAATACAAAATCTTGCCATTCTAATTGGCCTAAGAGCTGGCTACTCCAAGGTCGTAGATACAGTTGCCAAAATGGAACAAAGCTTTGTATCAAGATACTGAAGTTGGTTTTGTCTTAACAATGGCAGGCTTTTACGGGAACAGGAAGAAAAATGATACAAATCACATACAAATGAAATAATTAGGAATCAGAGGCTGAACAGACATGGTCCAGTCTGGGAATGTGTCAGTGGAGCTCTCTGGGGACAGAGTGGAGAAGAATACACACGATAAGAGTGATTGAGGGGGGATTCATTTGCCTGCAGGTAAAGATCTCAAACTCCATCCTAAATGAGATCAGTTCTGAGTGCTCCTTGGAAAGACTGGTGCTGAAGCTGAAACTCCAATATTTTGGCCACCTGATGCGAAGAGCTGACTCACTTGAAAAGACTCTGATGCTGGGAAAGATTGAGGGCAGGAGGAGAAGGGGACGACAGAGGATGAGATGGTTGGATGGCATCACTGACTGGATGGACAGGAGTTTGCGTAAACTCCGGGAATTAGTAATGGACAGGCGTTCTGCGGCCCATGGGGTTGCAGAGAGTCGGACACGACTGAGCGACTGAACTGCGCTGAAATGTATAAAAAAATGCTTGCCGTCCTGTTACTCTCCCTTCTTCTTCACAGATAGGGTGGATAAGCCACAGAATGTCTGGACACCAGTGGGCTCTGTGTGTTATTGGCACCAGCTCTGCATGGAAGGGATTTTGCATAGAGAGAAAGATGACCTCGTATTTNCCACTTAATACTTCATTGCTGGATATATTTTCTTTCACGTCTGACTACAAACTAAAGTCATTTAACTTCCTTTCATGATGCAAGAAATGACTTGAAGCTTACAATAGTCTTCATTTATAGTGAGACACGAGTATCATATTCCAGTCTACCACAGGAGAAAGTTTCATGAGTCACAGAGATTAGGAAATGCTCTGCATTTTTCAGAAAAAAAGAAAGAAAGAAAGAAAAACTACAATGTTGGAGTGGGTTATGATATCAAGGAAAGGTATTAAGTTGTTTGATATTTACTTGGAAAGGTATTGAGTTGTTTGATATTTACAGAAATCTATTTAGACAGCAAAGGCCTTGTGAAGATACAATAGAGAAAAAAAAAAGCAGAAAAAATACAAAATCTTGCCATTCTAATTGGCCTAAGAGCTGGCTACTCCAAGGTCATAGATACAGTTGCCAAAATGGAACAAAGCTTTGTATCAAGATACTGAAGTTGGTTTTGTCTTAACAATGGCAGGCTTTTACGGGAACAGGGAGAAAAATGATACAAATCACATACAAATGAAATAATTAGGAATCAGAGGCTGAACAGACATGGTCCAGTCTGGGAATGTGTCAGTGGAGCTGTCTGGGGACAGAGTGGAGAAGAATACACACGATAAGAGTGATTGAGGAGGGATTCATTTGCCTGCAGGTAAAGATCTCAAACTCCATCCTAAATGAGATCAGTTCTGAGTGCTCCTTGGAAAGACTGATGCTGAAGCTGAAACTCCAATATTTTGGCCACCTGATGTGAAGAGCTGACTCACTTGAAAAGACTCTGATGCTGGGAAAGATTGAGGGCAGGAGGAGAAGGGGATGACAGAGGATGAGATGGTTGGATGGCATCACCGACTGGATGGGCATGAGTTTGGGTAACTCCGGGAGTTAGTAATGGACAGGCGTTCTGCGGCCCATGGGGTTGCAGAGTCGGACACGACTGAGCGACTGAACTGCACTGAAATGTATAAAAAAAATGTTTGCTATCCTGTTACTTTCCCTTCTTCTTCACAGATAGGGTGGATAAGTCACAGAATGTCTGGACACCAGTGGGCTCTGTGTGTTATTGGCACCAGCTCTGCATGGAAGGGATTTTGCATAGAGAGAAAGATGACCTCGTATTTNACTGAGCGACTGAACTGCACTGAAATGTATAAAAAAAATGTTTGCTATCCTGTTACTTTCCCTTCTTCTTCACAGATAGGGTGGATAAGCCACAGAATGTCTGGACACCAGTGGGCTCTGTGTGTTATTGGCACCAGCTCTGCATGGAAGGGATTTTGCATAGAGAGAAAGATGACCTCGTATTTTATAAGCATAGGCTTAAGAATGGAGAAGGAAATGGCAACCCGCTCCAGTACTCTTGCCGGGAAAATCCCATGGACAGAGGACCATGGTGAGGTATAGTTCACGGGGTCGCAAAGAGTCAGACACAACTGAGTGACTTCACTTCACTAAGAATGGAAGGATTATTCAGCCTATTCAAACATCCATCTCTTCCTCTCACTGTTATCTTGGAGGTTTAAATCTGTCCAGAAGATAAAACCATCCCTGAAGCTGTGTGATATTAATGTAGAATCGGTTTACGTGTACTGTGTATCCTTAACCAGGGAAACATCACCCACAGGGAGACAGCAATTGGATCTTGGGAGGCGTAAAAACCTTACCTCTTTGATGTATAAAACACAGGCGAATGTACTGTACAAATCAGACATAGGCTTTGTCTAACATCCACAGGAGCAGGGGGCGGATCTTTGGGCAAATACATCGAGAAAGGCTCCGTCAGGGAATGGAAAAGGCAAGGCAGATTGGCATTGTCAGAGAAACAAACAACCCAATCCAAAACTGGGCAGAAGATCTAAGCAGACGTTCGTCTGAAGAAGACATACAGATGGCCGAGAGACACGGGAAAAGATGCTCAACTTTGCTCATTATTCAGTTCAGCTCCGTCGTTCCGTTGTGTCCAACTCTGCGACCCCATGGACTGCAGCACGCCAGGCTTCCCTGTCCATCACCAGATCCCCGAGTTTACTCAAACTCATGTCCATCGAGTCGGTGATGCCATCCAACCATCTCTTCCTCTGTCGTGCTCATTATTAAAGGAATGCAAATCAAAACTACACTGAGGTATCACCTCGCACTGGCTCGGATGGCCATCATCAAAAAACCCACAGACAATCAATGCTGGAGAGGGTGTGGAGAAAAGGGAACCTTCCTACACTTTTGGTCTGACTGTGAACTGGTGCAGTTTCTATGGAGGTTCCTTAAAAAACTAACAAATAGAATTACCATATGATTCTGCAGCCCCACTCTTGGGCATCCATTACTGCTGTTGTGGAGTCATTAAGTCATGTCTGACTCTCTGCGGCCCTATAGACTTTAGCCCACCAGGCTCCTCTGTCCACGGGATTCTCCAGGCAAGAATACTGAANTAAAAAACTAACAAATAGAATTACCATATGATTCTGCAGCCCCACTCTTGGGCATCCATTACTGCTGTGGTGGAGTCATTAAGTCATGTCTGACTCTCTGCGGCCCTATAGACTTTAGCCCACCAGGCTCCTCTGTCCACGGGATTCTCCAGGCAAGAATACTGAAATGGGCTGTCATTTCCTTCTCAGGGGATCTTCCCGACCCAGGGATCGAACCCACGACCCTTGTACTGGCAGTTGGATTCTTTATTGCTGAGCCACCAAGGGAGCCCCGTGCACAACTTAAAAAATGAGTCATTTATTTTTCTGTTATTAATCGAATGTGAGTCTATTTAAACAGCATCACTCTGGTTATTGGAGTTCATTTGTATGAATGCTGCATAAAGCTACAGAAACAGCTGCCTGAGAACTGGCGTAGTCTTCCTGTTGGGAGTTGAAATTAGTGCGTTTTGACTTGCTCAAATTGCTAATGGGGAGGGGAGAAATAGCATATAATTGCTACAGACGAACACATTTCCTATTTCCACAGTTTCATGGAAATGCGTGATTGACAGTTCTGAATTTAACTTTATGCATCTCAGCATTTTGGAAGAGTTGAAAATACAAGTCATTTTCTACACGTTGTCCCTTATTATTATAATCAAATTACCTCAACAATTCAGATAAAACATAATTCAGGGTTTGGAGTTCTTCAAACGATCACATCAACTCCCCACATTTAATGGATTGCAGAGACGAATGCATCTTGACAGAAAAACAGTGATGAATTCTTGCCTGTGTTAGTTGCTCAGTTGTGTCTGACTCTGTGTGACCCCATGGACTGTAGCTTGCTAGGTTCCTCTGTTCATGGAATTTTCCAGGCAAGAATACTGGAGTGGGTTGCCGTTCCCTTCTCCAGGGGATCGTCCTGACCCAGGGATCGAACCTAGGTCTCCTGCATGGCAGGCAGACTCTTTATTGTCTGAGCCACCAGATAAACTCTGAGGAAAATCAAATGAATGAATGGATTATGAGTCGACATTAATCAATGAACCTTTCTTTCTAGCTAGATGTGTAAATATCCATGCGTGAACCCCCCCAATCCATAGCATCCTGCTGGGTGTGTCTCTGTATGGATAAACGTGCTCACAGGTTCATGACTGTTTGTGTATAACTCTGGAGGAGAAGGAATGTTTACAAAGTTACAGACATGGAAATCATCCTTTAAATGACTTCACCTCCTCTGAACAACTAAGCAAGCACCTAATTAGTCTAACTCAAAGGCTACGGTAGTTCTTTCTCATCAATATTATATGACACCACCTCGAGATAAACAGAAATCAATTTAAAAGGGAAGAATAAACAGCTGTCATAAGTGAGCAAACAGCCATTAGGATTTAGTCCTCTCTCCTGGAAATGTTGTCTCAGTTCTGCGGTTCATTTTGCCTGAATGTTAGGTCTCCAGGGGGAATAAGATGGTCCCTGCACGGTATCAATCAGAAAAAGGAATAGACATTAGAATTCATTTATCTGCATGATGTCTTTAAACTTTACTTGCAGTATTCTTTTCCGGCAACTTCAGTTCAGTTCCGTTCACTCGCCCAGTCATGTCCGGCTCTTTGAGACCCCACAGAGCACAGCACGCCAGGCCTCCCTGTCCATCACCAACTCTCAGACCTTACTCAGCCTCATGCCCGTTGAGTCGGTGATGTAACCATCTCATCTTCTGTCGTCCCCTTCTCCTCCTGCCCTCAGTCTTTCCCAGCATCAGGGTCTTTTCAAATAAATCAGCTCTTCATATCAGGTGGCCAAAGGATTAGAGTTTCAGCTTCAGCATCAGTCCTTCCAACGAACATTCAGGACTGATTTCCTTTCGGATGGACTGGTTGAATCTCCTTGCAGTCCAAGGGACTCTCAAGAGTCTCCTCCAACACCACAGTTCAAAAGCATCAATTCTTCGGCACTCAGTGTTCTTTATAGTCCAAGTCTCACTTCTATACATGACCGCTGGAAAAACCATAGCTTTGACTAGATGGACCTTTGTTGCAAAGTAATGTCTCTGCTTTGGAATATGCTGTCTAGGTTGACCATAGGTTTTCTTCCAAGGAGCAAGGGTCCATCAACTTAAATATACGTAAAGAGCTTTCGTGCAGAATTAAATTGACAAATGGCTCCCATTTGTATATACATTTACTCACATTCCTTTGGTTGTTTTCATGATGAAGTTTTGCAGCAAAGGCACGCCCAGCGTAGTAATTCTTCATTCTTCCATAGGTAGAATGAAAGAGGGCTCCACTGTTGTCTGTAGCATCTTAGGGTCATTTTTTAAAAAGTCCCACTCCCTTCCACAGGTCATCTACGAAACACACTATGTCTTCATCCAGTGATGTTTGGCTCATTTTACTCTTGACGTATTTGTCAGAGTGAACTGAACTGCCCCAGTTCTTGGTGGCAGCCCGTAGGATCTTTAGTTAAGGCACGTGGACTCTAGTTTGCCTGACCAGGGATCGAATCCGAGCTCCCTCTCCCGGGCATGCAGAGTCCTGGTCACTGGACCAGCAGGGAAATTCCGTGACAAATATTCTTGATTTCTTTTTCAAATTCCAGATCCTTTCACATGGAAGTTTCTCACACACATGTACGCAAATATTTGTATATGTGTGCTCACTCCGTCATTCGATAGCATCCGATTCTTTGTGGCCCTGTGGACTGTGGCCAGCCAGTGAATCCTCAGTGACTGAGCTGTAGCCCGCCAGGCTCCTCTGTCCATGGGATTCTCCAGGCAAGAATACTGGATTGGGTTGCCATGCCCTCCTCCAGGGGATCTTCCCCACCCAGGGATCGAACTTTCATCTCTTATATCTCCTGCACTGGCAGGCGGATAATTTACCACTGAGCCACTCTGGGAAGCCTGACGTCTAGGTAAATCTTTTCATATCAGATCTCCACACAGCTATACAACACCTATCTGTCTATGCACACAAATACACACGCTTATCGATGCATGTGGAAACTGGTAGTGAGGTAGTGAGGCGGGGAATGCTGAGTGTCGTTTTGACAAATAGTGCTACACCATTGGGGGTGTATATAGTGAGGCTATTTCCATGTCTGAAATGTGCTTATAGAAGTCATGCTCTGTTTATACGGTGATAGGAAATACTGTTCTCTGCAAATCTTGTTTATAGCACATGATACTTTTTATATTTTATCACTTCTGGTATCCATCCTCGTGATGGAAGGGATTTTAAGGGAGGTGGGAGGGAGGCTTAAGAAGGAGGGGACAAATGTATCTCTCTGGCCGATTCATGTTGATGTATAGCAGAAACTAATACAATATTATTAGCCTTAGTAGTATTAGGAGGCAAAGTAATTAGCCTCCAATTCAAAATTAATAAATTCATTTTTAAAAAAGAAAATAAAGTCTAGAAGTTGCTGTAAGAGGGAAAATGGATCACCTGTAGATGAACAGTATAACCTGGCAGCTTGGACATAAAAATGCTTTGGTATTTGGGGGTTTTCTTTGGCCAAGGGTGGGGGTTGGACAGAGAACCTGATTCTTAATGATATCAACAGAAGACAAAGATGAAAAAGGCGAGATTAAAGTCACCTTCTTATATTTAGGTGCCAAAATCTAACGACATGAAATTACTTTCAAATAGAGCAGCACAGGCCTTCAGTGGTGGCAGGGTGGACAAGACTCTGGTCATCAGTGCGGGAGACAAGGGTTCTATCCCGGGTCCAGGAAGAACCCACGGGCCTCGGGGCAACTAAGCCTGTATACCACAACGCTTGAGTCTCTGCCCCACAGCCAGGGAGCCACAGCGACTGAGCCCACGTGGTGCAAACACTGAAGCCCGCAGGCCTTAGAGCCGGCGTAACACAAGAGAGGCCACCGCAAGGAGCCAGAGCTCGGCAGCCACAGAAAAGCCCACATGGCAAGGAAGACTGTGTACCCGAAAACAAGTGAATAAAATACTTTCAAAAACTAAGTATGAGAGACAGCAAAAGAGACACAGATGTATAGAATGGACTTTTGGACTCTGAGGGAGAGGGCAAGGGTGGGATGATGTGGGAGAATGGCATTGAAACATGTATACTATCATGTAAGAAACGAAGCACTAGCCTATGTTCGATACAGGATACAGGATGCTTGGGGCTGGTGCACTGGGATGATCCAGAGAGAGGATGTGGGGTGGGAGGTGGGAGGGGGATTCAGGGTTGGGAGCTCGTGTACACCTGTGGCAGATTCATGTCAATGTATGGCAAAACCAATACAGTATTGTAAAATAAAGTAAAAATAAAATTTAAAAAAATAAAAAAATAAAAATATGATCCAAATGAACTTATTTACAAAATAGAAACAGATTCTCAGACTTAGGGAACAAATTTGCAGTTACCAAAGAGGAAAGCTTCCAGGGGGTAGATGGATTAGTAGTTTGGGATTAACACACACACACTGATACATAAAATAGATAACCAAACAGGATCTAGTGTATAAAACAGGGAATTAAACTCAACATTCTGTAATGACCTAACTGGGAAATGATTTTGAAAAAGAACAGATGTATGTATAAGTATAACCTAATCACGTCGTTGTACCCTTGAACGTAACAACATTGTTAATCAACTATAGAAACTGGGTGGCTCAGATGGTAAAGCATCTGTTTACAAGGCAGGAGACCTGGGTTCGATCCCTGGGTCGGGAAGATCCCTTGGAGAAGGCAATGGCAACCCACTCCAGCAGTATTGCCTGGAAAATCCCATGGACAGAGGAGCCTGGTAGGCTACAGCCCATGGGGTTGCAAAGAGTTGGACACGACTGAGTGTAATATAAAATAACAATTACAAAAGCAGTTTTGCAAACGTTNTAGTAGTTTGGGATTAACACACACACACTGATACATAAAATAGATAACCAACCAGGACCTAGTGTATAAAACAGGGAACTAAACTCAACATTCTGTAATGACCTAACTGGGAAATGATTTTGAAAAAGAACAGATGTATGTATAAGTATAACCTAATCACGTTGTTGTACCCTTGAAAGTAACAACATTGTTAATCAACTATAGAAACTGGGTGGCTCAGATGGTAAAGCATCTGTTTACAAGGCAGGAGACCTGGGTTCGATCCCTGGGTTGGGAAGATCCCTTGGAGAAGGCAATGGCAACCCACTCCAGCAGTATTGCCTGGAAAATCCCATGGACAGAGGAGCCTGGTAGGCTACAGCCCATGGGGTTGCAAAGAGTTGGACACGACTGAGTGTAATATAAAATAACAATTACAAAAGCAGTTTTGCAAACGTTGCTTACTGCCTTCAACTCCAGAGTCCATTCTTCATGCCTAGCTATAGACTGAGATATATGTATATTATTTATTGTTGTGGTTCAGTCGTGTCTGACTCTACACCCCACGGACTGCAGTACACCAGGCTTCCTTGTCTCCCACTGTCTCCTGTAGTTAGGGCAAACTCACGTCCACTGAGTCAGTGATGCCATCCAAGCATCTCATCCTCTGCCATCCCCTTCTCCTTTTGCCTTCAATCCTTCCCAGCATCAGGGAACATTATACGTACATGTATATGTACTGTATGTTTACATTACATGTACATGTTTTAAAAAAACCCTCAGAGCACTCAGCCTATTATTTTATTTATTTCTTTCTTTTCTACGGTAGTTTTCTTTCTTTTTTTTTTTAACTTTACAATATTGTATTGGTTTTGCCATATATCAACATGAATTGATGTTACCAAAAATTTCAGTCCTGTTTTATTATGCCATGCATTCTGGGGGAAATACATCTTCTTCAATGTCTTCCTCTGCATGTCAAGCCTACTCACTTTGCATTACATGTGTCGTTAGCCGTTTTGCTTCTGACATCCTGAAGTTTCCTTGATATTCAGTTCTTGCGCCTAATCATTCTTAATTAAGCTTTCCTGCCTGGCATTTTAATGAGACTCAGCCAACTCGACAAACCTTATCCCGACTTCAAGATTCATTCCATCAACTTGTTCAGTGAAGCCGTCTCCTCCACATTTTCTCTTAAAAAGATAAATTAGAATTCACAAGAGACATCACTTTGCTGACAGAGGATCCACGTAGCCAAAGCTATGGTGGTTTTTCCAGCAGTCATGTATGGATGTGAGAGCTAGACCATAAAGCAGGCTGAGCACTGAAGAATCGATACTTTCCAACTGTGGTGTTGGAGAAGACTCTTGAGAGTCCTTTCGACAGGAAGGACATGAAACCAGTCAACCCTAAATATTCACTGGAGGGACTGATGCTAAAGCTGCAATACTCTGGCCACTTGATGTGAAGTACCAACTCATTGGAAAAGACCCTGATGCTGGGAAAGGTTGAGAGCAGGAGGAGAACGGGGTAAAAGAGATTCAGATGGTTGCAGAGCATCTCCAGATCAATGAACATGAACTTGAGTCAACTCTGGGAGACAGTGAAAGTCAGGGAAGCCTGGTGTCCTGCAGTCCATGGAGTCACAAAGACTCGGACATGACTTAGCAACTGAACAAGAACAAAAGTACCAACCAGGATCAATGTGGGGTTTTTTGTTTTTTTTTTGTTTTTCTTAACCCTAAACATTGATGCAGTATTTGTAAGATACTCTTGTGTGTCCAGAAAGCTATGGTGGTTTTTCCACTGGTCATGTATGGTTGTGAGAGTTGGACTATAAAGAAAGCTGGGTGCCAAAGAACTGATGCTTTTGAACTGTGGTGTTGGAGAAGACTTTTGAGAGCCCCTTGGACTGCAAGGAAATCCAACCAGTCCATCCTAAAGGAGATCAGTCCTGGGTGTTCATTGGAAAGACTGATGCTAAAGCTGAAACTCCAGCATTTTGGCCACCTCATGCAAAGATTTTACTCATTGGAAAAGACCCTGATGCTGGGAGTGATTGGCTGCAGGAGCAGAAGGGGATGACAGAGGATGAGATGGCTGGATGGCATCACCGACTCAATGAACATGGGTTTGGGTGAACGTCAAAAAATTATTCTGAAGTGAAGAAGACCCTAATGATGGGAAAGATTGAAGGCAGAGTGAGAAGGGAACAACAGAGGATGAGATGGTTGGTTGGCATCACCGAATCGATGGGCATGAGGTTGAGTAAGCTCCGGGAGTTGGTGATGGACAGGGAGGCCTGGCGTGCTGCGGTTCATGGGGTCACAGAGAGTCGGACACAACTGAGTGACTGAACTGAACTGAACTGAATTGTGTTTGTGATTGTTATTTTAAAAATCTTTGAGATTTAAGATGTAACTGTGACTTAACTAAGAGCAGCCAGAGTGAAAATACAGCCGAAGGCCATCCTGTCTTTTAAGAACAAGAAGCTAATTGCTTATGATGCCAATTAAGCAGCCTTGGGGGCTCAGTTGGATCTTTTTTTGATTGGGGAACAGACATAACAAGAACTTGTAACATTACAGCTTACACAAACGGTGATGATGAGTTCCTATGACTTATTCACATTGTAGAACAAGAGAACTCCTAAACTGAAACCCAGAGGAAGTGGAAAACTGGTTCAAGATTCCTCAGCAAATAATTAACCACAAGGACATAATCAAAATGATGAACCTTGTTCTAATGTTTTTCTCCTGCCTTATGTTTCTTTTGAGACAAAGGTCAGGCAGATTAGATTATCTGGAATACTAGGAATAATAATAAGTTCCACTCAAAATGGCAACCCACTCCAGGATTCTTGCCTGGAGAATCCCACGGACGGAGGAACCTGGTGGGCTGCCATCTATGGGGTCGCACAGAGTCAGACACAACTGAAGCGACTTAGCCGCAGCAGCAGCAGCAGTGATTGCTTACTGGGCTAAGTTCTGCCTACAGCTTAACGTATGTTATTTACATTTTTTTTCCAACAGTTTTGAGCCTGGTATGATTATTCCCATTTGAAAGAAGCAAACTGAGTTTGGATAAAGATTAAAGGTTATTCCCCAAACCCAGAGCTAGAAACTTTTAGAGGATACAATAACTAAAGGAATATTTCACTGACAAAGGGAGTATTTTTCCTGGGGATAAATCCAGAAAAGAAGAAAACTAAAAAATTCAGGCACCCCAGTGTTGATGGCAGCACTCTCTACAACAGCCTGGATGTGGGAACCACATACATGTCCATCAACAGATGAATAGCTAAAGAAGATATGGTACACATATAAAATGGAATATTTGCTAAGTCACTTCAGTCGTGTCCGACTCTGCGCGACCCCACAGATGGCAGCCCACCAGGCTCCCCCATCCCTGGGATTCTCTAGGCAAGAGTACTGGAGTGGGGTGCCATGGCCTTCTCCAAAAATGGAATATTACGTAGCCATAAAAATAAGGAAATAATGCAATTTGCAGGTACATGGATGGACCTAGCGATGACCATACCAAGTGAAGTAACTCAGACAAAAGACGAATATCATGTGATACTGGTTACATGTGGCATCTAAAATATGACACAAATTAGTATGTTAATCACTCAGTCATGTCCAAGTCTTTGTGACCCCATGGACTGCAGCCCGCCAGGCTCCTCTGTCCATGGCATTCTCCAGGCAAGGATACTGGAGGGGGTGGCCATTTCCTCCTCCAGGGGATCTTCCCCACCCAGGGATCGAACCAGGGTCTCCGGCCTTGCAGGCAGATTCTTTACTGTGTGAGCCACCAGGGAAGCCCCACAAACTAATTAATCTATGAAACAGACTTTAATCCACGGATATAGAGAAACTTGTGGTGCCCAAAATGGAAAGGGAGGGGGAGAATAAATTAGGAGATTTGGGATTAACATATACACACAACTGTATATGAAATAGATGACCAAGGACCCACCAAATAGCACACGGAACTCTACTGAATAGTTCACAAGAATCTTCAGAGGAAAAGAGTCTGAAAAACAGTGGATGCATACATGCATCACTGGATGACTGCGCTGTACACCAGAAACTAACACAGCGTTACTGATCAACTAGTCAATTTTTTAAATCAGTACTTCATTTTTACAAATTCTAGCGGAACCTGGTGGGCTGCTGTCTATGGGGTCACGAAGAGTCAGACACGACTGAGCGACTTCCCTTTCACTTCTCACTTTCATGCATTGGAGAAGGAAATGGCAACCCCCTCCAGTGTTCTTGCCTGGAGAATCCCAGGGACGGGGGAGCCTGGTGGGCTGCCGGCTATGGGGTCGCGCAGAGTCGGACACGACTGATGCGACTTAGCACCAGCAGCAGCAGCGTAAAAGTCCATGAAATATTCTGCAGATTTTCAGGAGGCAGATGTTTTTTGTCACCCTTCTCTCTCATGCTAAGAGTTTCCAATTCCATTGTCCTGTTGTTATTTTTACCTTGATGCCCACACATACACACACATGCACACCCCCCCGCACACACACAAATGTGTATTATATTACTCTGGCCTTCAATCTGTTAACTAAATCCTAGTGGAAATTTTTTTTCCTCCTTCTAAGCAACTTGTAAATCTTCATGTGTGAATATAAACACTCTTGGCTATGGAAGACATCATGATCTTCATGCCAATAAGTCTNCCTGGAGAATCCCAGGGACGGGGGAGCATGGTGGGCTGCCGTCTATGGGGTCACGCAGAGTCGGACACGACTGATGCGACTTAGCACCAGCAGTGTAAAAGTCCATGAAATATTCTGCAGATTTTCAGGAGGCAGATGTTTTTTGTCACCCTTCTCTCTCATGCTAAGAGTTCCCAATTCCATTGTCCTGTTGTTATTTTTACCTTGATGCCCACACATACACACACATGCACACCCCCCACACACACACACAAATGTGTATTATATTACTCTGGCCTTCAATCTGTTAACTAAATCCTAGTGAAAATTTTTTTCCTCCTTCTAAGCAACTTGTAAATCTTCATGTGTGAATATAAACACTCTTGGCTATGGAAGACATCATGATCTTCATGCCAATAAGTCTATCATCCCATTAAAAATTAATGTAAATATAATATGCATAAGGAATAAGGTCCGACTGTAGGGCATAGGGAAGTATAATCAATATCTTGTGATAAACCATAATGGAAAGAAATATGAAAAAGAATGAAAAATTATATAAGTCTGTGCATATATTTTTATAGACTTATATATATGCACACACACAGTTAGCTACAAACTGGCACTTGTCATCCACTTCTACAAGGATTAAATCAGGTGCTGCTGCAAGCTGCTGACCTTCAACATCCCCTGAAAGGAGCTCAGGGTGGAGAGCAGAAACAAGGCATTCTGGAAAACTGGCGAGGTCTTCAGATAGTTAGATATTTTCAGGAGCTGATTTTATGAGCCCAGTTCTTGTGGCTCGCTTCATATCTAGAAAAGCACTAAATTCCTTCCTGGTGATGACTGTTCCTCATGATGAGTGAAACCTTCTGCAGAAAGTAAGTGCCTGCCTTTCCCAAAATGGCATAAATACTGGCTTTCCCCTTTGCCTCTTTGGAGTATCTTTCAGAGCTATCTGAGGTGCTGTCTCCTGAGCTCAGCCTTGAGCAAACAAAACTTAGCCGGCAACGCTCATTTTGTGCATTTAAATCTACAATACATATACGTAACTGACTCATGTTGCCATGTAGAAGAAATTAACACAACACTGCAAGCCAACTATACTTTTATAAAAGTTAAAAAATATGAAAAATGCAGAAAAAAATTAATTTAAAGATGCTCGTTGAGCCACCTGACATTACTGATTGAGGACATATTCACAGAGTAACTATTACATTCCAGTTCTAGATTTTATAGTGTGGAGGGAAAGTCTGTTATGATACTGGCTTGTGGTTGACAGTATTACGCTAGTCACAATATCTTTACTACTTGGATCTCATGAGTATTCCTGCCTGGAGAATCCCAAGGACAGAGGAGCCTGGAGGGCTTTAGTCCACGGGGGTCACAAACAGTTGGACATGAATGAGGTGACTTAGCATTTACACATGCGTGAGTGAAAACAGACCATTTTTTTTTCTTAATATTTATTGTTATTTATTTGGCTGTGCTGGGTCTGTGCTGCAGCATAAGAACACTTGGTTGTGGAAAGTGGAATCTTGTTCCCTGAATATGGATCCAATTGGGGCCACCTCCATTGGTAGTACAGTCTTAGCCACTGGAGCCCCACGGAAGTCCCAAAATAGAACTTGATTTTTACGTTTTTTAATGTATTTCTTAATTGGAGGAAATTGGCTTTCCAATGTTGTGTTCGTTTCTAGGGCTGGAGGCATCAGACTTCCTGGACATTAAACTATACTACAAAGCTACAGTCGTCAAGACAGTATGGTGCCAGCCCAAAAGAGAACTTTAAAATAGCACGTTCTGGCTACTTATGCTTGCAGCTTCCTCCCTAAAGCCCAGTAACTTTTTTTCCTCTAGTTTTAGACATAAGAATAAGGTTAAGTCATCTCCATAAAAAGATGGTTATCTAAGTGGGCAGATTGTGAAGAAATATACTGCACAGAGAAGTGGGCTTGGTCCATAGAGATGCAGGCTTGGTCCACAGAGGTTGAGGACTTGGTCCATAGAGATGTGGGCTTGGTCCACAGAGATGGGAACTTGGTACACAGAGATGCAGGCTTGGTCCACAGAGATGGGATCTTGGTACACAGAGATGCAGGCTTGGCCCACAGAGATTGAGGACTTGGTCTATAGAGACGTGGGCTTGGTCCAAAGACACACAGGGTTGGTCCACAGAGATTGAGGACTTGGTCCGTAGAGACGTGGGCTTGGTCCAAAGACACACAGGGTTGGTCCACAGAGATTGAGGACTTGGTCTGTAGAGATGTGGGCATGGTCCACAGAGATGCAGGCTTGGTCCACTGAGATGGGGGCTTGGTCCGTAGAGACGTGGGCTTGGTCCACAGACACACAGAGTTGGTCCAATGAGATAGGGACTTGGTCCGTAGAGATGTGGCCTTGGTCCACAGAGATGGGAACTTGGTACACAGAGATGCAGGCTTGGCCCACAGAGATTGAGGACTTGGTCCGTGGAGATGTGGGCATTGTCCACAGAGATGGGGGCTTGGTCCAATGAGATAGGGATTTGGTCCACAGAGATGCCGACTCAGTCCATAGAGATGACTCGGTCCTCAGAGATGCTGAGTTGGTCCACAGAGATGCCAGCTTGGACTACATTCCTGTACATCTTTGGTGCATAAAAATGATCCAGTGTGTAACCAAGAAGGGTGGGATGGGGTGGACAATAGGAGGGAGGTTCAGGAGGGAGGGGACATATGTATACCTATGGCTGATTCATGTAAATGTATGGCAGAAACCAACACAATATTGTGAAGGCGATTATCCTGCAATGAAAAATAAACACGTAAAAAATGATTCAGTTTGTGAANTCCGTGGAGATGTGGGCATTGTCCACAGAGATGGGGGCTTGGTCCAATGAGATAGGGATTTGGTCCACAGAGATGCCGACTCAGTCCATAGAGATGACTCGGTCCTCAGAGATGCTGAGTTGGTCCACAGAGATGCCAGCTTGGACTACATTCCTGTACATCTTTGGTGCATAAAAATGATCCAGTGTGTAACCAAGAAGGGTGGGATGGGGTGGACAATAGGAGGGAGGTTCAGGAGGGAGGGGACATATGTATACCTATGGCTGATTCATGTAAATGTATGGCAGAAACCAACACAATATTGTGAAGGCGATTATCCTGCAATGAAAAATAAACACGTAAAAAATGATTCAGTTTGTGAAAATGATTTGAGGCTTTACCTGGTCATTAGCCATTAGGGGTTCTGAGTAATGTTCACCGGTGCCTGCTTGGGGCTTGGGGCTTGTGGCTCTGCTGTCTGTCACTCCGTCTGATCGCACAAAGTGGTAGGAATGTGCACCATGAAAGGATTCATGCCCACCGCAAGCTGAACCCCTTACAAATGCACTCACCTACAGACTTCTCTCGCGCCTACCTCGTTAGGTAATAACATTATTGGAAAATCCTGTCAGAACATAACTTCCCCTGTGTGCCGAGGGTTTTGCCCTGAAGTCTATTATTAGGCTTGTTTATTTGAAGATAACTGCATCACTGTGAATAGTTACCTCTGCTCACCAGCCAATTCATGAATTATTACCTCAAAGATTTTTTGCACACAGATTTGTAAGTGAATGCCACAGAATGCATTATTTTTCTGGATAGGAAAATTTTATCTCACTGACAAAGGGGATCTAAGAGCAATCAATGTTACATACAGTTTTATACTGAGTTTATAGACATATCAATTAGCATTGCTGATGCTCGTGTGTGTGTGTGTGTGTGTGTGTGTGTGTGTGTGTGTGTGTGTTAACTATTTGATGTAGTTATAATCACAGAGATTAAAAAGGACTTTGACAGTGCACTGGAGTTGGGTTAGATGCAAAATGCAGGAGGGGAAAGAGGAGAACTTTCTAAACTGAAGGAAGATAAAAATGAATGGAATTCTGCCATTTGCAACAACGTGGATGGACCTAGAGGTTATGATGCTGAGTGAAGTTAACTCCAAAGGAGAAAGACAAATACATATGTTATCATTTATGTGTTGAACTTAAAAAAAAACCAAAACAAAACAAAACAAAAAAAAACCAAAGCAAATGAATGTATGTGTAAAATGAGAAACAGACTCACGGATACAGAAGATAAACTAGTGGTCACCAGCTGGGAGACAGAGACCAGAGGAGGATTATTCAGGATTAAGAGGGACCCGGCTACTACGTACAAAATCAACAACCATTGCATTGGGAATACCCTGCATACAGCCAGAGATTTTCGTTGGCAAGGCAGACTTTGAGCTCCCACAAAATTCACCTTTTCTAGTGGCAGAACTTCACAGAGGTTTATTGGAAAACGCTGTCAGAAATGAGCTGGTTTTATTTGCAATCTCACTGCAAGCTTTGCTTAAAATTTTAATAGCTATAAACTGACACACGGAGTTTACAAAACTTAGCAAGCTGTAAAAAGTGAAACACACATATACTCCCAGAGGTGTCTGTAACACTGTGCTGAATCTACTTCCATTTTTCATTTTCAGATGCTCCAACCCCCCCCGCCCCCCCGCCGNTGGAAAACGCTGTCAGAAATGAGCTGGTTTTATTTGCAATCTCACTGCAAGCTTTGCTTAAAATTTTAATAGCTATAAACTGACACACGGAGTTTACAAAACTTAGCAAGCTGTAAAAAGTGAAACACACATATACTCCCAGAGGTGTCTGTAACACTGTGCTGAATCTACTTCCATTTTTCATTTTCAGATGCTCCAACCCCCCCCGCCCCCCCGCCGCCCGCTGACACGCACACACATACACACGTTGTTTGCTTAGTTGCTCAGTCGTCTCCGACACTTTGCGACCCCATGGAGTGCAGCCCGTCAGGCTCCTCTTTCTATGGGATTTCCCAGGCGAGAATGCTGGAGTGGGTTGCCATGTCCTTCTTTAAGATAATTGAAATTAAAATGTCACATACTTTAATAAGATGTCTTAATATTTTCTAAGTGTTTTCTTTTTTTAATGTGGAACATTTTTAAAGTCTTTCTTGCGTGTGTTACGATATTGCTTCTGCTTTATGTCTTGGTTTCTTGGCCATGAGGCATGAGGGATCTTTGCTCCCTGACCATGGATCAAATTGCTGCCTCCTCATTGGAAGGCAAGGTGTTATGCAGTGGAGCACCAGGGAAGTTCCTAATAAGGTGCATTTTAATCATAAAATTTATATGCAAGGAAATGCACAATACATTTGCTTTCCATGGGTTTATTAGATATGTGTTGCACTCCTTGCTTGCGTGCTTAGTTATGGCCGACTCTTTGCACCTCCATGGACTGTAGCCCACCAGGCTCCTCCATCCATGGGATTCTCCAGGCAAGAATACTGGAATGGGTTGCCATTTCCTCCTTCAGGGGATCTTCCCAATATACAACTACTAGCATCCCCAAATCAAAGAACAGCACCTGAGCAGGACTTCACAAGCCTACCTCTTGTTAAAGAGACGTCTACTTGCTATAGAGATGTGTCTGCTGTTGCTGCTAAGTCACTTCAGTCGTGTCCGACTCTGTGTGACCCCATAGATGGTAGCCCACCAGGCTCCCCCATTCCTGGNGTTCCTAATAAGGTGCATTTTAATCATAAAATTTATATGCAAGGAAATGCACAATACATTTGCTTTCCATGGGTTTATTAGATATGTGTTGCACTCCTTGCTTGCGTGCTTAGTTATGGCCGACTCTTTGCACCTCCATGGACTGTAGCCCACCAGGCTCCTCCATCCATGGGATTCTCCAGGCAAGAATACTGGAATGGGTTGCCATTTCCTCCTTCAGGGGATCTTCCCAATATACAACTACTACCACCCCCAAATCAAAGAACAGCACCTGAGCAGGACTTCACAAGCCTACCTCTTGTTAAAGGGACGTCTACTTGCTATAGAGATGTGTCTGCTGTTGCTGCTAAGTCACTTCAGTCGTGTCCGACTCTGTGTGACCCCATAGATGGCAGCCCACCAGGCTCCCCCATTCCTGGGATTCTCCAGGCAGGAGTACTGGAGTGGGTGGCCATTTCCTTCTCCAATGCATGAAAGTGAAAAGTGAAAGGGAAGTCACTCAGTCGTGTCCGAACCTCAGCAACCCCATGGACTGCAGCCCACCAGGCTCCTCCATCCATGGGATTTTCCAGGCAAGAGTACTGGAGTGGGGTACCATTGCCTTCTCTGATAGAGATATCTACTCTCTTCCAAATGGCAACTTTCTCCCCCTGAGATTTAACACCAAGGCAATGATTCTGCACGTTTGCTTTCACTGCAGATGTCTCGGCTCATCCTTATAGTGGAGACATTCAAATGTGAAAGGAGATGAGGTGTGATGAAGCCAGAAGTGATTCAGCTCCATCATTTCAGAGATGTGCTTACAGGAGACAGTTTCCACGTATTTCCTCATGCAGAGCGTCGCAGCTGCTCAGTGGAGTCCACCTGCCAATGCTGGAGTCACAGTTTCAATCCCTCAGTCAGGAGGATCCCCTGGGCTACAGTCCATTGGGTCCCGAAGAGTCAGACACGACTTAAGGACGATACAGTTATAACAACAACACATTTATTCATTGCACTGTTAGTAGGCAACTGTATTGTTTCGTGTTTTTAGCAATTACATATGTTATAAAAGACTCTTCAGCTCATATAAGGGAATAACAAAAACCAAACAACCCAATCAAAAAATAAAATAAAATAAACAGGAGACCCAAATAGACCTTTTTCCCAAGAAGGCATACAGATGGCTAAGAGGCACATGAAAAGATGCTCAGCATCACTAATTCCTGGTGAAATGCAAGTCAAACGGACAATGAGGAATCACCTCACACTTGAACAATTCCTTTGATTACAGTGTCTACAAATGATAAATACTAGAGAGGGTGTGGAGAAAAGGGAACTCTCTGACACTTCTGGTGGGAATGCAAAACTGGTATAACCGTGATAGGGAACACAATGGAGGTTCCTTAGAAAACTAAAGGTAGAATTACTATCTGACACCAGAATCCTGGCCATACATCCAGAGAAAACATTAACTTAAAAACATACATGCACCCCAGTATCCATAGCAGCGTTATTCACAANAAAACTGGTATAACCGTGATAGGGCACACAATGGAGGTTCCTTAGAAAACTAAAGGTAGAATTACTATCTGACACCAGAATCCTGGCCATACATCCAGAGAAAACATTAACTTAAAAACATACATGCACCCCAGTATCCATAGCAGCGTTATTCACAAAAGCCAAAGTCATGGAAACAACGTGAATGGCCTTTGACAGAAGAAAGGATGAAAAAGTTGTGGTACATATACATAGCGGAATATTACTCAGCCGTAGAAAAATGAGATAAAGCTTTTTACAGCAACATGGATGCATTACAGTGATTTAAGTAAGGCAGAGAGAGAGAGGCAAGTATCCCATGGTATCACTTGTGTGTGGAATGTAAAATACGACACAGATAAATTTTTCTAAGAAACAGACTCACAGACCTGGAGAAAAGATGTGTGGTGGGTGACAGTCTATGAGGTCGTAAAGTTGGGCAAAACTGAGCACGTAAGCTAAGCTAAGCTAAGTCGCTTCAGTCGTGTCCGACTCTGTGCGACCCCATAGATGGCAGCCCACCAGGCTCCCCCGTCCCTGGGATTCTCCAGGCAAGAGCACTNGAAACTGAGCACGTAAGCTAAGCTAAGCTAAGCCGCTTCAGTCGTGTCCAACTGTGCGACCCCATAGATGGCAGCCCACCAGGCTCCCCCGTCCCTGGGATTCTCCAGGCAAGAGCACTGGAGTGGGCTGCCATTTCCTTCTCCAAGCACTTAAGCACATTATAAATTATATTAGGAATAGAGCCAGTCAACACAGTTATAAAAGCGTCCTGAAGTCTTGCGGGTTTTCATAAAGCCAGGCAAACATAATGAAATAGGTTAATCTCTTGTACAAATATACATATACAAATCCTAAAATATCATTAATCAAAAAATCCTATGTGTTCCCACAGTTGAGGGAGCGGGGAAGATAAATGAAGGAAAAATCGTTCAGTTGTCTCTGACTCTTTGGGAACCACACGGACTGTATAGCCCGCCAGGCTCCTCCATCCACGGGATTCTCCGGGGGCAGGAATACTGGAGCGGGTTGTCATTCTCTTCTCCAGGGGAAGATAAAGTAGGGGAGAAATTGGAACATCATTTCTCAAGAGCAGTGTCTGTGAGGCCTCGAACTCACTTCTTCACTGCGTTCCCTAGGATGCGCAGGCCCGTCAAGTTAACAAGCATACAAGAGGGATCCTCCTTGGACTGGAGTCTCCCACGAATGGGGAACAAGCTGTGATGATTCAGTTCAGTTCAGTCGCTCAGGCGTGTCCGACTCTTTGCCGCCCCGTGAATCGCAGCATCCCAGGCCTCCCTGTCCGTCACCAACTCCCGGAGTTCACTCAGACTCACGTCCATCGAGTCAGTGATGCCATCCAGCCATCTCATCCTCGGTCGTCCCTTTCTCCTCCTACCCCCAATCCCTCCCAGCATCAGAGTCTTTTCCAGTGAGTCAGCTCTTCATATGAGGCAGCCAAAGTACTGGAGTTTCAGTCCTTCCAATGAATATTCAGGACTGATTTTCTTTAGGATGCACTGGTTGGATCTCCTTGCAGTCCAAGGGACGCCCAAGAGTCTTCTCCAACACCACAGTTCAAAAGCATCAATTCTTCGGTGCTCAGCTTTTTTCACAGTCCAACACATAAACAGATGGTGCACTCAGATGCGTACCATGGGTTACATTTCTTCCTTGATGTGTGTGCAGAGCGTGGCTATATCATGAATCAATGCCGCATTACTCATCGTAGAGTTAATACAGGTGAGCAGTTCATATCGTTTTTGTGGTTGTAGTTGCTTAGTAGTCTGACTCTTGTGACCCCCTGGACTGTAGCCTGCCAGGCTTCTCTGTCCTTCGGATTCTCAGAGCAAGAATACTGNGATGCCATCCAGCCATCTCATCCTCGGTCGTCCCCTTCTCCTCCTGCCCCCAGTCCCTCCCAGCATCAGAGTCTTTTCCAATGAGTCAGCTCTTCATATGAGGCGGCCAAAGTACTGGAGTTTCAGTCCTTCCAATGAGTATTCAGGACTGATTTCCTTTAGGATGCACTGGTTGGACCTCCTTGCAGTCCAAGGGACTCCCAAGAGTCTTCTCCAACACCACAGTTCAGAAGCATCAATTCTTCGGTGCTCAGCTTTTTTCACAGTCCAACACATAAACAGATGGCACACTTGGATGCGTACCATGGGTTACATTTCTTCCTTGATGTGTGTGCAGAGCGTGGCTTTATCATGAATCAACGCCGCATTACTCATCGTAGAGTTAATACAGGTGAGCAGTTCATATCGTTTTTCTGGTTGTAGTTGCTTAGTAGTCTGACTCTTGTGACCCCCTGGACTGTAGCCTGCCAGGCTTCTCTGTCCTTCGGATTCTCAGAGCAAGAATACTGAAGTGGTTTGCCATTTCCTTCTCCAGGGGATCTTCCCTACCCAGGAATCGNGCCGCATTACTCATCGTAGAGTTAATACAGGTGAGCAGTTCATATCGTTTTTCTGGTTGTAGTTGCTTAGTAGTCTGACTCTTGTGACCCCCTGGACTGTAGCCTGCCAGGCTTCTCTGTCCTTCGGATTCTCAGAGCAAGAATACTGAAGTGGTTTGCCATTTCCTTCTCCAGGGGATCTTCCCGACCCAGGAATCGAACCTGGGTCTCCTGCACTGCAGGCAGATTATGTACTGACTGAACTATGAGGGAAGCCTATAGTTCATATGGTTACTAGATACAGGTTAATAGTTGGTTAATAGTTAATAACTGCTAACAGGTAGTGCTAGTGGTAAAGACTCTGCCTGCCTAATGCAGGAAACATAAGGGACATGGGTTCGAACCCTGGATCGGGAAGATCCCCTCGAGGAGGGCATGGCAAGCCACTCCAGTATCCTTGCCTGGAGACTCTCACTGAACAAAGGAACCTGGCGGGCTCCAGTTCATAAAGTCACAAAGAATCGGACATGACTGAAGTGACTTAGCAAGCATGAATAACTGATAATAATCTTAGTAGTTAATAATATAGGTTAACAGTTAATACGGTTAATAGGAATTAACCAGGGTCAAACTATTTTAACAGGTACGTTACTACGCTTCTGTCATAAAAAACACAAGTTTTGACATTTCCCAAATATGTATCAGACGCCTCAAACACCATTGCTTGGTATTTTGTTTTTCCTCTCCCCGACAAAGGAACACAGTCTGAATATTTAGCTCTTTTCCTGAAATTATGTAAATTGGAAACCTTTATGCCCCCAATAATACTGTTTTACCATATACCAGATAATGCTTAGAAAAATACCGTGAATTCATCTAACAGATATGTGAAACACTGTACAGCTCTCTGTTTATTTGTTGGGTATAATCTTGCACAGTTCATTCCAAAAACAAATTTCCATAGTAACACAATGTTTTTTAAGATGCACTGACCCACAGAGTTGCAGGTTTTCAGTCATAAGCTGGCAGCCGTCCTTGAGGGAGCTAAAAATAAACCTCACATTAATGGAAAACATCTCCATAGAAGCACGTTCTATTTTCACAAAACCTGCTTTTGAAATAGATGTTTGACTAATACCCTTTTTATTGAAATGCTTAACAGTTGTCTTCCTACTTTGGGTACGGAGTAATTCTATGATACCCAAAAGTATTGAAATTTCAAAGATTTGGTGGCTCTCATTCTGATATTTGTTGCTCACTTGCTCAGTCATGTCCAACTCTTTACGACCCCACGGATGCAGCACACCAGGCCTCCCTGTCCATCACCAACACCCAGAGTTTACTCAAACTCAAGTCCATCGAGTCGGTGATGCCATCCAACCATCTCATCACCTGTCGTCCCCTTCTCCGCCTGCCCTCAGTCTTTCCCAGCATCAGGGTCTTTTCCAGTGAGTCAGCTCTTCGCATGAGGTGGCCAGTGTACTGGAGTTTCAGCTTCAGCCTCAGTCCTTCCAACGAATATTCAGGGCTGATCTCCTTTAGGATTGACTAGTTGGATCTCCTTGCAGTCCAAGGGACTCTCAAGAATCCTCTCCAACACCACAGTTCGACAGCATTAATTATTTGGTGTTCAGCCTTCTTTATGGTCCAAGTCTTACACCTGTACACAACAAACCACAGCTTTAACTATATAGACCTTTGTTGACAAAAGTGATGTCTCTGCTTTTTAATACGATGTCTAGGTTTCCAGCTTTTCCTGCAGTACTGATCAACAACAATTTCCGTTTCCTGTCATGTCCTGTGGTTCACAGACATCATGAGTCTGCTGATATTCATCACTGTTTGTTTGTTTGTTTGTTTCATTTCAATATTGTCTCCAAACTGTAGCTAAGATACTGGGAAGGTGATTTCAATAAAACTTTCCTTTGAAAGAACATCCCCATCCTGAACCATGGATGATTCATGTCAGTTCAGATCAGTTCAGTTCAGTTCAGTTCAGTTCAGTTCAGTTCAGTCGCTGAGTCGTGTCTGACTCTTTGTGACCCCATGAATCGCAGCACGCCAGGCCTCCCTGTCCATCACCATCTCCCAGAGCTCACTCAGACTCACATCCATCGAGTCCATGATGCCATCCAGCCATCTCATCCTCTGTCGTCCCCTTCTCCTCCTGTCCCCAATCCCTCCCAGCATNGAGCCTGGTGGGCTGCAATCCATGAGGCCCCTGAGTCGGACATGACTGAGCGACTTCACTTTCACTTTTCACTTTCATGCATTGGAGAAGGAAATGGCAGCCCACTCCAGTATTCTTGCCTGGAGGATCCCAGGGATGGGGGAGCCTGGTGGGCTGCCATCTATGGGGTCACACAGAGTCGGACACGACTGAAGCGACTTAGCAGCAGCAGCAGCAGCCTCATGCTTGCTCAGTTGCTAAGTCGTGTCCGACCCTGGGACTTTGTGCACTGTAGCCCGCCAGGCTCCTCTGTCCATGGGATTCTCCAGGCAAGAACCCTGGAGTGGGTTGTCATTTCCTCCTCCAGGGGATTCTTCCCCACCTGGAGATCAAACCTTGGTCTCTTACATTGCAGGCAGACTCTTTACCGTCTGAGCTATAACACAAGAAAAGTGAGGAACCTGAATCTCCTGCGTCTCCTGCACCAACAAGGCTCCTCCTGACCCAGGGATTGAACCCACGTCTCCTACATTGCAGGCATATTCTCTACCCACCAAGCCATCACGGAAGCCCATTTCTGGCTCCTAGAGGGAAATGCTTAGTAAAATGTTCTCATCTGTCCCTCTAAGAATATTTATAAGTNCCTGACCCAGGGATTGAACCCACGTCTCCTACATTGCAGGCATATTCTCTACCCACCAAGCCATCACGGAAGCCCATTTCTGGCTCCTAGAGGGAAATGCTTAGTAAAATGTTCTCATCTGTCCCTCTAAGAATATTTATAAGTGAGCGTCTCTGTGCTTGTCTTCACTAAGTGAGTTCTGTCATGCACAATGAGACGCTACCTGACGGACCTGCTCTGACTGGGTAGGATGTTCGAGTTCTCCAAGGTTTGCTTCTGCTTGTCTCTTTCTATCCCTGGGTCACCTCCTTGGCAACACCTGGAGCCCAGTCACAGAGAGATACCGCAGAACACCCTTCCAGATTTGGGGCAGCTTGTTCGTACAGCTTCCTCACTCTGCTTGCCTGACCCCGCAGCAGACTCCAGCCGCCTGAGGTTCTAACAAATGAGACCAGCGCCTTCTCAGCTCACAAGAGCCACTTGACTATTGTAAGCCACTCGCTCACCCACCCACCAGGAATTCACACTCAAGCAAAACACTAGGTTCACCCCATCAATTCTCTGTGCTCTCAGAAGAGCGTTATCCTGTCTGTCTGCTGATCAGTATCAGAAGGTAGTCGTCCTAGATGGTCAAGACGCACATGAAGGGACGCTCCATACCACTAATTAACAGAGAAATTCTAATAGAAACTACAGCGAAGTATGACATCGCAGCAGTCGGAATAGCCGTCAAAAAGAAAAAAATCTACAAAAATGGATGCTGGAGAGGGTGACGTCTCTTGCAGCATCGATAGGAATGTAAATTGATACAGCCATTTGTGGAGAACTGCATGAAGGTTTCTTAAGAAAGAAGAAGAGAGTCACCATGGGACCCACCAATCCCACTCCTGGGTATCTATCTGGAGAAATCTTTTAAATTAATAAATTGTTGATTGCACTGGCTAAGTGTCTAATGATCTCTTTGCTGCTCCCTGAGCTTTTGTCTAGGTGGGTGGGGGATAGTTTTCATTGTGGTGCTGGAGAAGACTCTTGAGAGGCCTTTGGACTGCAAGGAGCTCCAACCAGTCCATCCTGAAGGAAATCAGTCCTGAATGTTCACTGGAAGGACTGATGCTGAAGCTGAAGGGCCAATACTCTGACCACCAGATGCGAAGAGCTGACTCATTTGAAATGACCCTGATGCTGGGAAAGATTGAAGGCAGGACAAGGGGATGACAGAGGATGAGATGGTTGGATGGCATCACTGACTCGATGGACATGAGTCTGAACAAACTCTGGGTCCACAGGGTCACAAACATTTGGACACGACTGAGTGTCCGAACAACAACGTCATCAGTGTCAATAATGATCAGAATTACTGTCTTTAGTCTCTTTTGTCCCCAGATTTAGAACGGCTTCAATCTCTCTAACTTTTACTTGCGTCATATTTCCTAATTTTCTAAGCTAACAGGATGTGCTTGGTAACTACGACTATTTTAATCATTTCTTTAGTAACTGTTTCCCCAAGTCTATGAGAAAAAACGCATTACTTTTCTTTATCTTTCCTTTCAGTGGCATCCCAAGGCTTGTGGGATCCTAGCTCCACAACCAGGGATTGAACCTGGGCCCGTTAGCAGTGAAAGTGAATAACCAGTGAAGTCTCAAGCTGTGTCCTTTCTGTCAGACCTGTCAAAGAAAAAGAAAGAATGTGAAGTCACTCAGTCGTGTCCCACGCTTTGTGACCCCATGGACTGTAGCCCACCAGGCTCCTCCATCCATGGAATTTTCCAGGCAATAATATTGGAGTGGGTGGCTACTCCCTTCTCCAGGGGATCTTCCCAATCCAGGGATCGAACCCGGGTCTCCTGCATTGCGGGCAGGAGTCAGACACGACTGAGCGACTTCACGCACACATGCTCTGAAACACAGCCCTCGATTTTTCTAGTCATCAACGTGCCATCCAAGGCCAAGTTCAGTTCTATCTGGGATTCTCTCACCGTGAGATCCCCTGTCTCCTTGGCAAAAAGATCATACTTCCTTTCCCTTACCGGGGAGTTCTCTTCATACTTAATCGCCTGCCAGCTCTACAGTTTCCTGACTGTACAGTTCAAAGCAGAGAGGGAAATTACTTCAGCAAAATAAAAGAACACAGATTCGGCTGACTCTGAAAGGGTCTAATAATCTCTTGGGTGGAGACTTGCTTCCTCATTCAAGAGCTAAATAGCTCACAAGAAAGGCTCTTTGGAGAGCTTTTCTTCTCCCTTGGCATGGGATGTGGGATCTTAAATTTCCTGACCAGGGATCAAACCTGGGCCCCTTGCATTGAAACTGCAGAATCTTAACCACTGGACTACCAGGGAGGTCTCCAAGTGACAAGACCATTAGAGAAATGTTATGTGTGTTGCTAACTAACCAGTGGTCAAAGGTTTCAGCTGGACTTCCCTGGTGGCTCAGCTGGTAAAGAACCTGCCTGCCAACACAGGACACGCAGGACACTTCGGTTTGATCCCTGGGTGAGGCAGATCCCCTGGAGGAGGGAATGGCAACCCACTCCAGTACTCTGGCCTGGAAAACCCCGTGGACGGAGGAGCTTGGAAGGCTGCAGTCCATGAGGTCGCTGAGTCGGGCACAACTGAGTGACTTCACTTTCACTTTTCACTTTCATGCATTGGAGAAGGTAATGGCAACCCACTCCAGTGTTCTTGCCTGGAGAATCCCAGGGANGAGTCGGGCACAACTGAGTGACTTCACTTTCACTTTTCACTTTCATGCATTGGAGAAGGTAATGGCAACCCACTCCAGTGTTCTTGCCTGGAGAATCCCAGGGACGGGGGAGCCTGGTAGGCTGCCACCTATGGGGTCGCACAGACTCAGACACGACTGAAGCGACTTAGCAGCAGCAGAAGAAGAACCGGTATGCACATGCAAAAGGTTCAACTCAAGCCATTTCAGATCATTTCTGTGCTGCCTGAAGCAACCAGTAACCCAAGTTAGTTTTGAAAGTAGAGCAAGCGGGTTTATTCTTAGCACGAAGTCAGATATTTCTGTAACCCACGATGGGCTGGAGGAGAGCGCGGGTGGTGTTGCTTAGAGAGATCAGAGAGCTGATGAAAGTGTGAAGCCCTGGAAGGTGATGGGCACAGCCTTTTATACGCCGAGAGGGCAGGTCTCAGGGACCGCCTTTCTGGCAAGAACCCCTGCAGAGGGTGTCTCTGCACTGTCAGCGCGTGACAATAAATTAGGCTGGGCACGACCCCCTCCTGGGCAAACCCCTCTCTTTATCTGCCTTGCTCTGCAGTTCTTTATCACAAGCTGAAGCTCAGGGCATCCTCGGAAAAACATGAGATGTCACTGCTGGAAGAAACAGCTGGGGAGGTCTGCCTGCTTTCTGCAATCCCCCGTACACGCCATTCATCCTCAGAGAACCGTTGCTTTCCCTTCTCCTTTCATCAAATGTCACCAAATAGAATATCGCATTTAAAAGTCTTTCATGCTATAGGGGTACAAAATAGTCTATTCCTGTGAACAGAAAGGGCTCTTGCTTTTTATCAGAGTGAAAAGGGCAGAAAGGGCTCCCGCTTTTTATCCGAATGCATGGAGGACCTTCTGAATTTTAAATCAGTTCAGAATGGCTTGAAATAGTAGCTGAACGGGCAGTCGTCACAGTGACCGGGGCTCTTGGGGGAAATAAAAGAGGCTCCTCAGTCAACGAGAAAGCAGAGAGTTTATAAATTCATTGCTAAGTAAAGTCTGGCAGTTATGAAAACTGTTGATGAGTAAAGATGCTGAAGAACCTTCTAAGTGTTGTACAAAATTTCCTCCCTGGCATCATGTACCAAACAGGCTTATAGACTCACCATCCGGAACTAATGGAGCTGAAATGAAATTGTAAATCCGTGTGCTGTGGATTTGCTTGGCATGGAAGCTATTAGAGATCCTTGGAGAATGAAGGTCGAAGAGATACACTGATATCATTTCCAAGTGGTAAACACAAGAGCCATTAAAAAATAAAAACAAGGCAGGTTGTGTGTGTATTTATAATTGTCCATGCTTGCCCACTGAAGGAATGTGAGCAGTTTTTGTTAGCTTTTTTAAAATTTATTTTTAACTGAAGGATAATTGCTCTACAGTATTGCGTTGGTTTCTATGTGGATCATTTTCTTAGTCTTTTAGGAATTCGTCACAATACTATTTCTTTTTTTTTTTTTTTTTAATTTGGCCACAAGGGGTATGGGATCTTAACTCACCTGAAAAATGAAAAAGGAAAGTGAAACTCGCTCAGTCGTGTCCGACTCTTTGCTACCCCACAGACTATACAGTCTGTGGAATTCTGCAGGCTAGAATACTGGAGTGGGTGGCCTTGCCCTTCTCCAGGGGATCTTCCCAACCCAGGGATCAAACTCAGGTCTCCCACATTGCAGGCAGATTCTTTACCAGCTGAGCCACCAGGGAAGCCCTAACTCCCCTACCAGGGATTGAACTACCCCCTGCACTGGAAGGTGGTGTCTTAACTACCGACCGTCAGCACACCTCTCTGAAACAAGATGCCTCGCCTATGTATTGGAAGAAGAAGAAATATTTTCTTTTTATCAGTCACTTTGGGAGGAAATGGAGAGTATCTTATTATAACATGTATCATATTCATTCTACCGCATCTGAAATTTTCCTTATTTTGATAATGAGTTATCAGAAATATTCACAGTTTGTCACCACTTTGCTGCATACACGTAAATTTAAGTACGTGAACTTTACAGAAAATTGTAATGACTGTGTGAAAACCTGTTGCACCTTAAGGTAGAGAAATTACACAAGAAAACTGACTAATGCAGTTAGAATGACGTATGGGAATCAAATTGAAAAAGTGAAAAGTGAAAGTTGGTCGCATAGTCCTGTCTGACTCTTCACGACCCCATGGATTGGAGACGGCCAGGCTCCTCTGTCCATGGGATTCTCCAGGCAGGAATACTGGAGTGGGTGGCCATTTCCTCCTCCAGGGGATCTTCCCCACCCAGGGACGCGGGTCTCCTGCATCGCAGGCAAATTCTAATTAGGAGTTTGGAAATAACATATACGTGCTGCTGCTGCTAAGTCACTTTAGTCGTGTCTGACTCTGTGCGACCCCATAGATGGCAGCCCACCAGGCTCCCCCGTCCCTGGGATTCTCCAGGCAAGAACACTGAAGTGGGTTGCCATTTCCTTCTCCAATGCATGAAAGTGAAGTCGCTCAGTCGTGTCTGACTCTTTGCGCCCCTATGGACTGCAGCCCATCAGGCTCCTNGGCAGCCCACCAGGCTCCCCCGTCCCTGGGATTCTCCAGGCAAGAACACTGAAGTGGGTTGCCATTTCCTTCTCCAATGCATGAAAGTGAAGTTGCTCAGTCGTGTCTGACTCTTAGCAACCCCGTGGACTGCAGCCCATCAGGCTCCTCTGTCCATGGGATTTTCCAGGCAAGAGTACTGGAGTGGGGTGCCATTGCCTTCTCCGATATACGTGCTACGTCATATAAAATAGATAAGCCACAAGGATATACCATAGAGCACAGGTGACTAAACTCAATATTCTGTAATAACTTGTAAGGGAAATGAATCTGAAAGAGAGCAGATATATGTATCNTCTGTCCATGGGATTTTCCAGGCAAGAGTACTGGAGTGGGGTGCCATTGCCTTCTCCGATATACGTGCTACGTCATATAAAATAGATAAGCCACAAGGATATACCATAGAGCACAGGTGACTAAACTCAATATTCTGTAATAACTTGTAAGGGAAATGAATCTGAAAGAGAGCAGATATATGTATCTATTTGTATAATCGAATCACTTTGCTGTAAAGCAGAAAAACTAACACAACGTTGTAAATCAACTATACTTCAATTAAAAAAAAAATCAGGGGTATCTCTGGTGGCCCAGTGACTAAGACTCCACAGTTTCACTGCAGGGGGTGTGGTTTGATCCCTGGGCAGGGAAACACATCCTGCATGCTGCAACTCAGAGCCAGCAGAGCCAAATTATAAGAAAAAGAATCACATTGGAAGCAAAGTTAACTTACGTGTGTACCAAATACGAAAAAGACTCGACTTCATTTCTTGGTATACATCGAGTACCCATTAAACAGCAAAAGTCTAAGAATAAATGATAAAAAAAAAAAAAAAGATGCTGTATAACATCGGCGCTCAGCACGACCTCAACTGTATTTGGCGGTCAGAGAATGGATAACAAAGTATCAAGATAAAGAATCATAAAGAGCTCCAGCGGAAAGTGCCCAAAGAAAGATAGCTGATGTCTCCTCAGCTGCTGTCAGCTCTAGAAAGTCTTGGATAACGGTTAAGAATCTCAAGACACAGAAGGAGAGTCTCCTGTTCGAAGCTCTATCCTTTCATACAACATGGAGCCATGGAAAGAGAAGTCTGGGTCCACTGGACGGAAGGAGATACACAACCTTTATCTGCACGTGGGGTTTCCTTCTATGGGATTGTTGCACATCACAGGTGATCCTGAAAGCACTTCCAAGCATATACGCGTCCACGTGCAATGATTCGCATTGTTCCTTGACCTGAAAGGAGTGAACGGCTGCAAATATACACCCTGCTCTTGAACAAGTTAAAACAAGTGTAGTGCTCTCGCCTGGCAAATCCCACGGACAGAGGAGCCTGGTGGGCTGCAGTCCATGGCGTCGCTAAGAGTCGGACACGACTGAGCAACTTCCGTTTCACTTTTCACTTTCATGCATTGGAGAAGGAAATGGCAGCCCACTCCAGTGTTCTTGCCTCGACAATCCCAGGGACGGGGGCGTCTCATGGGCTGCCGTCTATGGGGTCACACAGAGTTGGACACAACTGACGTAACTTAGCAGCAGACACATATCCGCGTCTAAGGGAAGAAATGATGCATTATACTGTGAATTTGGAACACATCCGTGTATTTTTTTTGGTCTCACTCACACACTACAGTTCTGTAATTTTCAACAAATGGTCATACTTATCACCTGCTGTTGACGTTCCTTAGTCACTAAGTCATACGGTTGACACTTTTGCGACCCAATGGACTGTAGTTCCACCAGGTTCCTCTGTCCATGGGATTCTCCAAGCAAGAACACTGGAGCCGGTTGCCATTTCCTTCTCCAGGGGATCTTCCCAACCCAGGGAGCGAACCCACGTCTCCTGGATTGGCAGGTGGATTCTTTACCCCTGAGACAACAGAGAAGGCCACTCTTCAGATCACGTCATCTCAAAATGGAACATGGACGCGATGTACTCTGCTTCTGTGATCAATAATTCCTACTAGAAAATCAAATCCTTTTCTGCCAAGAATTGAACTCTGAGCTCCATGTCTCTGTATTTGGAAAGGAGATTATTATAAATTGCATCTGACATGAATCTATGGGAAAACGAATATAGTCAGTCATATTTCATCCCAACTCATTAAGGTATAGTGAAACAACTTATACTGGTGACAAGTATTTATATAAAGCGAATGAGATGGAAAAGATGTATTGGGTTGGCCAAAAAGTTCATTCGAGTTCTTTTTTTTTTTTTTTTAATATGTTACAGGAAAAAACCCAAACAAACTTCTTCTTGGCCAACCCACTATGATACACTTTCATCATTGTTTTATTAATTCCTGATGGTTGTGATCCTTTCTCCAGACTTTATTTATTTTTAAAATTGGAGTATAGTTGTTTTTTGGGCTTCCCTCGTAGCTCAGTTGGTAAAGAATCTACCCTCAATGAGGGAGACCTTGGTTCAATCCCTGGTTCGGGAAGATTCCCTGGAAAGGGTATTGGCAACTCACTCCAGTATCCTTGCCTGGAGAATCCCATGGATGCAGGAGCCTAACACTGCAATCCATGGGCATTGCAAAGAGTTGGACAGGACTTAGTGACAGACAATAACTCTATATATGTCTATGTCAATGTTTAATTCCCATGTGAATCTTTTGAGCACCTCATCTTAGTAAGAGAACCGCCTTCTCTGTTATTTCCCCAACAGCCATACTTTTTCTCAGGGAACCTGTACTTCAATGTACAACTCAAATTCTAAGTAGGCTACTAAGACTCACACCATTCCCCTCAACCCAAATTTATAGCAAGTCTCCTCAACAAAACTGAGTAACCAGGAGGTGTAATGAGATTCATTTAAGGAGACTGAAATGGATGGGCAGCTGTGCCTTCTGGCCAGCTGACTGATTATCAAAAACTCTACGCACTGCCATTCACGATTCCATTCCTTCAAACCTGCCATTCCCAAACTTTCTTCTGGATTCAGCATTTGATTACAGTACACCTCAGGTTTTATATGGTGGTGATTCATTTTCAGCACATCAAGGATCGGGGGATTTCTGCAGAAACTCTAACGCCTGTGACCGGCACTTTTTTTATTTTGAGTGGCCAACAATTAATTCTGTTATTTCACTAACACTTTGTGCCTTAGTACGTTCAATAACTGGAGAAGGAAATGGCAACCCACTCCTGTACTGTTGCCTGGAAACTGAGATGGATGGAGAAGCCTGATGCAGACAACAGTCCGTGGGGTCGCAGAGTCAGACACGACTGAGCGACTTCACTCTTTTTTCTTTTCATGTCCAGTAATTAACACCTGGGCTTCCCTGGTGGTTCAGTGGTGAAGAATCTGCCTGCGAATTCAGGGGACATCGGTTCCATCTCAGATCTGGGAAGCTCCCACGTGGTGAGAGAACACAACTATTCAGCCTCTGCTCTACAATCTTGTTGTTGTTCGGTTGCTCGGTGGTGTCTGCCTCTTTGCGACCCTGTGGGCTGCAGCAGGCAGGCTTCTCTATCCTTCCCCATCTCCTGGAGCTTGTCCAAACTCATGTCCCATGAGCCTACAGCCTGTGCTCCNTATTCAGCCTCTGCTCTACAATCTTGTTGTTGTTCGGTCACTCGGTGGTGTCCGACTCTTTGAGACCCTGTGGGCTGCAGCAGGCAGGCTTCTCTATCCTTCCCCATCTCCTGGAGCTTGTCCAAACTCATGTCCCATGAGCCTACAGCCTGTGCTCCACAAGAAAAGCCAGAAGCCCACCCACCACGACTGGAGAGTAGCCCCCACCCAACACAACTAGACAAAGCCCGGGCATAGCTTCGTGATGACCTACCACAACCAAGAAAAAAAAATTAAGAAAATATAATTACATCTCACACACCACACACATCTTCTCCAGCACGGTGAGTTTCATGTTTCCTATCAGAATCAGTCACTAGGGGTTTCCTGTTGTTGGTCTAATAGTCACATCGTCTGAACCAGAACTCTATTCTGAAGAACTACCATCTCCTGAGACACTAGTATACGTGTTGCTCAGGCAGTCAGAGAACGTATCTGCATAAAATTCACCGTAAAATTCTTCTTCACTCAAAATTTCACTTTTGAAAAAACGTTCATTTTTTTTTTTTTAATCTTACACTAATAAACTTGTCTTTATAACAGAGGCAAGGGGGAAAGAAAAGCTTAACGGAGCCAAATATAAATGGTAACAACAATCATCGGTAGCATAATGAACCCTTGATCAATGTTAAGCTCTAACATCTTCGCATGGTGATGTTAATTAATTGCATCAGTTTCTAAAAGCATATTGATAAGTCTCTGGTGAATAATGAGTTAACTATAGCAATTTTGAAAGCATTCATGGGAAGCACAAAGGTGGTACAGCTAATCCCATTTTTGATCAAAAGATATGACGGCACAGAGGTGTGAAAAGCCGTTGAAAACACAGGTTTTCCTTAGATAGCGTATCAAATAATTTATTTCTATGAAGTTAAAACTTTAATAGATTTCGAATAAAGGTATTTCCCCTAATTTAGACCCCATGGACTATAGCCTGTCAGGCTCCTCCGTTCATGGAATTCTACAGGCAAGAATACTGGAGTGGGTTGTCATTTCCTTCTCCAGGGGATCTTCCCCACTCAGGGATCAGTCTGGGGTCTCTCGCATTGCAGGCGAATTCTTTACCATTTGAGCCACCAGGGAAGTCATTAGTCAACGATGAACAGACTCAAGATGTCCCAATTCCTTACTTTCCTGTAAAAGGAATCATAAGATTTGCTGAAGTTTCGCTATGTTTTCTTTTTTTAAAAAAATTGTCAGTTGCCATAAGTTGTTTATCATTTTTGGCATAACAGCAATAGAAAGTAAATGTTGAATTTGCTCTAATAATTTGTTTTTGCTTTCCATAACTATGAACGTTCTTCTGGAAAACAGCATGCAACACAGAGATAGCAATTAATTGTGCTAACTATTAATCACTTCTAAATAACTGCAAACAATTCACTCTTGGGGGTATAAATGTATTTGTGGCCATACACAATAAACGGTCAAAATATATTAAAAGAAAAAGTCAGTGAGTGAATCCTTACTGTGCCATCTGGAATCGAAGTTTTGGATATACTGCTTTCTTAACCCAGGTGGAAAAGTTTGGGATTTTCATCTTCATAATCCCAGTAGAGAATTCTACTAACTTTACTCCAAAAGGCAAAATAGTGTTCATTTTTACTAAATATACACATTTAATGCAATTGGTAACATGTAAATAATATTTTTCCAGTTAACACCTCTGTCTTTTTGAATTACATATGCATTGTTGAAAATAGACTTCTAATAAAAGCAGTTAAATATGTGTGGTAATGTGCTTAGGTCAAGTCTGACACTTTGTGACCCAATGGACTACAGCCTGCCAGGTTCCTCTGCCCATGGGATTCTCCAGGCAACAATATTGGAGTGGGTTGCCATTCCCTTCTCCGGGGCATCTTCCCGACCCAGGGAAGCAAATTAAAATAACGTCTCATGGATTTCCTATACTGGCAGGTTGGATTACTTACCACTAGCTTCCCTGGGGGCTCAGATGGTAAAGCGTCTGCCTACAACACGGGAAATCTGGGTTCAGTCCCTGGGTTGGGAAGATCTGGAGAAAGAAATGGCGACCCACTCCAGTATTCTTGCCTGGAGAATCCCATGGACGGAGGAGCCTATTAGGCTACAGTCCATGGGGTTGCAAAGAGTTGGACACGGCTGAGCGACTTCACTTTCACTTTTAGCGCCACCTTGGAAGCCCCAAGAATAGTTAACAGCCTTATACATTTTTAATCTTAAATATCATCAGTCTTAGATTTCACAGTCTATTTTAAAACTTTAACATTCTCCTCCTCTCTGTTGTACTTGGGGAAATATAATGATTTGCATATTTTTTTATGTTCTTTCAATTCTCTGTAAAGATTTATATGATTTTAACTTGGGATCCATTTCAAATAAGGTTAACTATTTTAATATTCCACTTGTCCGTGAAAATATCAGTTCAGTTCAGTGGCTCAGCNCTGAGCGACTTCACTTTCACTTTTAGCGCCACCTTGGAAGCCCCAAGAATAGTTAACAGCCTTATACATTTTTAATCTTAAATATCATCAGTCTTAGATTTCACAGTCTATTTTAAAACTTTAACATTCTCCTCCTCTCTGTTGTACTTGGGGAAATATAATGATTTGCATATTTTTTTATGTTCTTTCAATTCTCTGTAAAGATTTATATGATTTTAACTTGGGATCCATTTCAAATAAGGTTAACTATTTTAATATTCCACTTGTCCGTGAAAATATCAGTTCAGTTCAGTGGCTCAGCTGTGCCCAACTCTGCAATCCCATGGACGGCAGCATGCCTGGATCCCTGTCCATGAAAATACACTGAGGTATTAATTGAATATGGACTATCAGAATTTGGCAAGCTCCAGTCCTTTGGCCACCTCATGTGAAGAGTTGACTCATTGGAAAAGACTTTGATGCTGGGAGGGACTGGGGGCAGGAGGAGAAGGGGACGACCGAGGATGAGATGGCTGGATGGCATCATAGACTCGATGGACGTGAGTCTGAGTGAACTCCGGGAGTTGGTGATGGACAGGGAGGCCTGGTGTGCTGCCATTCACGGGGTCGCAAAGAGTTGGACACGACTGAGCGATTGAACTGAACTGAAACGCATACTTGTAAAGATTTATCTTATGAAAATACTATACGTATATAAACTACATATTTATATTAATTTTTTAAGATTAATTAATTATTTTGACTGCATCTCACAGGATGTGGGATCTTAAATCCTGAGCAGGGATTGAACTAGGGGGCCCCTATATTGGACGGCAAAGTCCTAACCACTGAACCACCAGAAAAGTATTGCCATTATTGCCAAATTGCCATTATTTTAATTTGCTAATCGCATGCATCATCCTCCTATTAAAATTATATTAAAATCTATACAATTTTAGGAACAAGAACATATTTCATATGAGACAAAATGAGGAAAGTATTGTATCAATGGCTATGTAGATAAGGAATAAAAAAGGAACACAAGCTGTCAAGTTCTACTTGAAAATATCTTTTCCAAAGCAGTTGTACACATTATGTTAACGCCAAAGCCATCTTTTGAAAACGTGAGCCGCACAGCGCATCTGAAGGGCTTCTCAGATAAGCAAGCGTCTGGAACACTAATTAAAATACCTGCGTGGAAACCTGAGCTTCTCCTTTAGGCTCCTTCCACTGAGATAGTGACCAAAAGTAAACTGGTTGGATGGCGTCACCGACTTGAGGGACATGACTGTGAGCAAGCTCCGGGAGTGGGCGATGGACAGGGAGGCCTGGCGTGCTGTGGTCCAAGGGATCGCAAAGACTCGGACGGGAGTGAGCGACTGGACTGAACTGAACAGGGTTTCCCTGCTGGCTCAGTGGTAAAGCGTCTGTCTGCCAGGGCAGGAGACGTGGGTGCGATTCCTGGTCCTGGAAGCTCCCACATGCGGTGAATGAAGCTGGTGAACCACAACTCCTGAGCCTGGGTTCTAGAGCTGGGGAGCTGCAACCACTGAGCCTCTGTCTCTCAATTAATTTTTTGGTTAGCTTCACGATTATAATGCTGAATTAGTGTTAACATGAATGTTAAATTAATCAAATGTTAAATTCCCCATTAAATGTCATGTGGGGAACACCAGAGTATTTCTCTGGAGAAGGCAATGGCCCCCTACTCCAGTACTGTTGCCTGGAGAATCCCATGGACGGAGGAGCCTGGTGGGCTGCAGTCCACGGGGTCGCTAGGAGTCAGACACGACTGAGCAAATTCACTTTCACTTTTTGCTTTCATGCATTGGAGAAGGAAATGGCAACCCACTCCAGTGTTCTTGCTTGGAGAATCCCAGGGACGGGAGAGCCTGGTGGGCTGCCGTCTCTGGGGTCACACAGGGTCGGACACGACTGAAGGGACTCAGCAGCAGCAGCAGAGTATTTCTCAGTGAAAGGAGACAGTTAAACATCACAATCCGAGCTGTGTTGTTCTATTGCTGAGGGATTGTAGCGTTGAAAGTGTTGGTCATTCAGTCGTGTCCGACTCTTCGTGACCTGATGGACCGTAGCCCACCAGGCTCTTCTGTTCATGGGATTCTACAGGCAAGAATACCAGAGTGGGTTGCCGTTTCCTCCTCCAGAGGATCTTTCCGACCCAGGGACTGAACCCACATCTCTTACAGCTCCTGCACTGGCGGGCGGATTCTTTACCATTAGTGCCCTCTGGGAAGCCCGCTATAACGTGGTGGTTCTTTTTATGGATTTTTAACAGTTTTTAAACGGTATGTAAGTTACCAAATCATGAATGAGACATGCATACAACTAGGATTTGACTGTCTTGGTTGTTTGTAGTGGACTGCTGCATATTAGAATGAGGAAAATACATTAATTTTCAGTACTGACAGTAGCTGATTTCTTCATATCTTGAATTCACCAATGTAATTAGATAGTTACAAAATTTTAAGCTCGCTGGATAGTAAGTTGGAGAAGATCTGTATAAAATGCATAAAGGCTTGAGCGTGTTTTATTTCAGGAGCCAACATACAGTCTATAATCATTAAATAACATGAATTTCAGTGGGCATGAATGACATGAGCTTCTATTCTATACTCCAAACTCCATAAATTATGCAACATTTTACAAAGGGTTATTATAAGAGAATAAAGCACAAAGGCTTCCCTGGTGATTCAGCTAGTGAAGAATCCACCTGCAATGTGGGAGACCTGGGTTCAATCCCTGGGTTGGGAAGATCCCCTGGAGAAGGGAACAGCTCCCCACTCCAGTGTTCTGACCTGGGGAATCCCATGGACTGTATCGTCCTGGGGGTCACAAAGAGTCGCACGGGAGTGAGCCACTCTCACTTTCAATGTTTCAAAGTACTAAATAAATGTTTCTTTTTCGGAACTTTTTTTTTCTAATATATAAAAATATTTCACCCAGGAAGGGCCTGCCATGGCCTGTCATTCACAGGATGTCCAATCAGTCAGTACAAGTGGTATGCATTCGAAAGTGTTTGTAGAATCTGCTTCTGTAGTAAAAGTTCAGATGAAAATTCACAGCTGGTACAAGTGCTGGCATCCTTATGAATTATAGTTATTGAATCCCACGCTAATTATTATGATTAAATCCCCATAATCAGTGTGGATTGACTGTCACTGCCCATAGGTTAAGTTAGTACCATTTTACTGGATTAGTGAAACCATCAGAAAAATATGAGAGAAACTTAAAACTTCCTAAACAGAAACCTTCCTCCTCCTCCTAATAGTGTGTAATAATTCGTGACATGTAATTTCCTCTATTAAAACATGTCACGGTGGGACATCCCTGGCGGTCCAGTGGTTCGGAATTCGCCTTCCAACGTAGGGGATGTGTGTTGGGTCCTTAGTCAGGGAACTAAAATCCCACCTGCCTCATGGCCAAAAAAATCAAAACATAAAACAGAAGGAATATTGTAATAAATTCAATAAAGACCTAAAAATGGCACACAGTAAAAAAAAAAAAATCTTAAAAAAACCAAAAGATATGCGGTGGTGTTTTTCTTGCTCTCGGGGAAAGTATGATATTGTTGGAAGCTTCCCTCCTATAAGGACATTGATTCTGATTTTAAGTCTTATTGTTGTCCAGTGACCCAGTTGTGTCTGAATCCTTGCGACCCCATGGAGTGCAGCACACCAGGCTTCTCTGTCCTTCACCATCTCCCGGAGTTTGCTCAAACTCATGTCCGTTGAAATGGTGATGCCATCCAACCATCTCATCCTCTGTCGTCCCCCTCTCCTCTCGCCTTCAATCTTTCCCAGCAGCAGGGTCTTTTCCAGTGAGTCAGCTCTTCACATCAGGTGGCCAAGTACTGGAGTTTGAGCTTCAGCATCAGTCCTTCCAATGAATATTCTGGGCTCATTTTCTTTAGGATGGACTGGCTTCATCTCCTTGGTGTCCACAGCACTCTTTCCTGGAGTCTCCTGCCCTGCAGGCAGATTCTTTACCATCTGAACCATAAGGGCCCTTCTCTCCTAGATGACCACAAACTTCATTCTGAGAGTATCAAATATTATGCTATAGTAATATAAGGCCTTCCCAGGTGGCACCGTGGTAAAGAGTCCAGTTGCTAATATAGGAGACACAGGAGACCTGGGTTCAATCCCTGAGTCAGGAAGATCCCCTGGAGAAGGGAAAGGCTATCCACTCCAGTATCCTTGCCTGGAGAATCCCAGGGACAGAGGAGCCTGGTGGACTACAGTCCATGGGGTCACAAAGAGTCAGACTTAACACTGAGCACACACAGTAACATAAACATAGAAAACACATACGCTATATTCACAATGCAAAACAAGCTATTAGATAACCTACAATTATTAATTTATTTGTTTTTGTGTTTAGACTAAATATTTACATTTCTAGCTGTAACTGGAATATAGTTGATAGACAATGTTCTGTTAGTTTCTCCTGCATAATAGAGGGAATCAGTTACACATATGCATGCCTCCACTTTTTTTCAGATTCTTTTCTCATATAGGTCACGACAGAGTACTGAGCAGAGTTCTCGGTGCTGTACAATAGGTCCATGTTAGTTAGCTGTTTTACATACGCAAGTGTGCATACGTTAGTCCCAATCTCCTAATTGATCCCTCCCTACTTCCTGGCTTGCTGCTGCTGCTGCTAAGTCACTCCAGTTGTGTCCGACTCTGTGCGACCTCATAGAAGGCAGCCCGCCAGGCTCCCCCGTCCCTGGGATTCTCCAGTCAAGAACACTGGAGTGGGTTGCCATTTCCTTCTCCAAATGCATGAAAGTGAAAAGTGAAAGTGAAGTCGCTCAGTCGTGTCTGACTCCTAGCGACCCCACGGACTGCAGCCCACCAGGCTCCTCCATCCATGGGATTCTCCAGGCAAGAGTACTGGA
>SJYB01005588.1:0-64277 GCA_006408585.1 Antidorcas marsupialis | reverse complement strand
AGTGAAAGTGAAGTCGCTCAGTCGTGTCTGACTCCTAGCGACCCCATGGACTGCAGCCCACCAGGCTCCTCCATCCATGGGATTCTCCAGGCAAGAGTACTGGAGTGGGGTGCCATTGCCTTCTCCACTTCCTGGCTTGGTGACTGTTTAATTTTTGGTAAAAGAATATTAACAGAACTTTCATGTTTTAATGGTTTCATAACTATTGGAAAAACAGGAGCTTCGTACAGAAACACACTGCATGATACTTGGGTGATTGGATGAAAAAGACTTCTGCGGCACGAGCTGGCACCTTCTTGAAGTCTTTGAAGAACTTAAATGCTTAAAGCCTCCCACGCAGCTCTTCTGGAAAGGTTATCCTACACATTCCATTATCCTGAAAGAACTGTAAATCTTCTTTTATCTGAGTAACCTTGGGAAACGAGATACGAGGAGATTCAGAGTGATCCTTATGTGCACAGACATATACAGACAGTGATCTGAATAGTATTCGCATAAATAGCGACGACTGTTAATATCACGTGCTTGGTGATTGGCGTGCAACTTTCAATAGAGACATTTTATTTTTTAATTTAATTTTCTTTCAATAGAGATATTTCAAACACAAACGATGAATTCAAGTTAAAGTGTCTCCTGGAGAAACTCTCTGTGGTAACAGAAAACCAAACGTCAAGGCATGCCTAGAACAGAGAGTAAGGAAGAGAATTTCATGGGAGAGGTTTTTTTGTTGTTTTTTAAGCTTTTTAAAAATTGAACTGTAACGGATTTATAACGTCGTGGCAATGTTTGCTGTATAGCAAGGTGACTCGGTTGGCCACATAGCGACATCCTTTTTTAAATTCTTTTTTAAATCCTTTAAAATTCTTTTCCATTGCGGTTTATCACAGGATATTGAATACAGTTCCTTGTTTATCCACCCTATGTATAACGGTTTGCATCTGCTAATCCCAAACACTCAGTCTGTCTTTCCCTCACTCCCATCCCCCTCAGAAGCTGCAAGTCTGCTCTCTGACCATGAGTTGCTCTCTGTTACCTTGTATCATTTGTATCACTGTTGGGGACTACATATTCAAGGGGTATTTGTATTTACATATAATGTGGTATTTGTCTTTCTCTGACTTAGTTCACTCAGGAGCACAATCTATTTGCATCCACGTTGCTGCAAATGGCATTCCTTTGCTCTTTTTAACGGCCGAGTAATATTCCATTGTGTGTATGTACCATGCTTTCTTGATCCACTCCTCCGCTACTCACTCCAGGATTGCTGGGCTTCCCTTGTGGCTCAGCTGGTAAAGAAGCCGCCGGCAGTGAGGGAGACCTGGGTTTGATCCCTGGGTTGAGAAGATCCCTTGGAGAAGGGAAAGGCTGCCCACTCCAGTGTTCCGACCTGGAGAATCCCATGGTCTGTATGGCCCGTGGGGTCACAAAGAGGCAGACACAACCGAGTGGCTCACATTTTCACTTCCCTGTTGATGGACACAGTGAGACTGTTTCCATGTCTTGGCTGCTGTGAACTTGGNGAAAGGCTGCCCACTCCAGTGTTCCGACCTGGAGAATCCCATGGTCTGTATGGCCCGTGGGGTCACAAAGAGGCAGACACAACCGAGTGGCTCACATTTTCACTTCCCTGTTGATGGACACAGTGAGACTGTTTCCATGTCTTGGCTGCTGTGAACTTGGTTAACATGTAGAGATGCCTCTATCTTTTTATTTTTTCATTTACTTGTTTGGCTCTGCTGGGCCTTAGTTGCAGCATGTGACATCCAGTTTCCTGACTAGGGATCGAACCCGGGACCCCTGTGTTGAGAACGCTGAGTCTTAGCCACTGGACCCCTGGCGATATCCCACATCTTTTTGAATTATTGTTTTATGGCCCAGCAACCCCACTCCTGGCAATATATCCAGGGAAAACTATAATACATGGAAGAGTTTAGGATGAGAAGGTGTGTAAGGCTTTCTTTCAGTAGGTTGGGAAAACATAACCCTATCCCAGGCAACCAAAGATGAACCAAGTACTAAGAAATGTTTCTCACATGTGGAAATAATAGAAATAAATAACAGATGTTAGGAGCACAAGATCCCTGATTGAATAATGGCTCTTTCCCTTAGGAACTTGATCATTTTGGCTAAAGTATAAACTTACTATGTTTATCTTTGGTCTCTGTAAGTGAGGAATCTTAAGGAGGGGAGGGAGGCATAGGATGAGATGGTTGGAGGGCATCACCAACTCCATGGACGTGAGTCTGAGCAAACTCTGGGAGACAGTGAAGGACAAGGGAATCCTGGTGTGCTGCAGTCCACGGGGTCGGAGAGACCAGACCTGAGTTAGTGACTGAACCACAGCAACAACAGATATGACCTCATGGCTAGTACGGTGGCCTGGAAGACATACTACCCCTAAATTCTGGGTGAAGACACAAGTCGATACAGCATAGCACACATAGCTCTCTTTCCTTCATCCCTCCTCCGCACAGAATCAGAGGCTGAAGGAGTGACAGAATGTTGGCGCCTACCTTGTTCTTTCACTGTGTGACTTCACGTCATTCGTTCAACACTCGTGAGCATAGAACACCTTTCGCCACCCTTGTAAGCACTGGTGTGTAGAAGCACCACATCAGTGCTTTCGATGACAAAATAAGGAAACCAGTGGCTGCATCTGCCTCAGTAGGAAGAGTTCTCTGTGCCTGGAGGAACTTCACAGGAGGTTCATCCGCAACATTCAGCCCCCCAGTCGTACACCACGCATGAGCCGTCATATTGGGTGTTAGGAAGCAAAAGTCTATGTGAAATGGTTGAAGCTGGAAATGTTGTTGTTTAGTTGCTAGGTTGTGCCCAACTCCTTTGGAACCCCATTAACTGTAGCCCACCAGGTTCCTCCGTCCATGGGATTTTCCAGGTAACGATGCTGGAGTGCGTTGCCATGTCCTCCAGGATGGGATCTTCCCAACGCAGAGACTGAACCCAGATCTCTGGCACTGCAGGGAGATTCTTTCCCCGTCTGAGCCACCTGGGAAGTGAGGCATCTCTTAAGTCTTTCTCTCAGGGACTTTACGTAGTGGTCAAGTGGCTAAGACTCCACGCTCCCAATACAGGAGACGTGGGTTCAGTTCCTGGTTGGGGAGCTAAGATACGACATTCAAAAAAAAAAAACAAAAAACCCAAGACCTAAAACAGAAGCAACACTGTAACATATTCAATAAAGACGTTTTTTAAAAGGAAAAAATAAATCTTTCACTCTTTATGGATTTCCAGCCTAGTAAATAATGATCAAATGTAATTATAAGGAAGCCTGCCTTGTAATGAATCCCCAGAAGCACAGGAAGAGACTAATAGACACTCAAAGAATAAAAAGGTTTTGCTTCCACGCTTGATGAACACAAGGTGTCCCCTTGAGGCAAATAACCAGGAAAAGCTAACCAGCTAACCAGTGAGAAAAGTATTTTTCCTGTACCCACCAGGGAGCAGAACAGAAAACTACAATGGAACACATGAACCTTTATCAAAATGACACACCTAATGGCACCCCACTCCAGTACTCTTGCCTGGAAAATCCCATGGATGGATGGAGGAGCCTGGAAGGCTGCAGTCCATGCTGTCGCTGAGGGTCGGACACGACTGACTGACTTCACTTTCACTTTTCACTTTCATGCATTGGAGAAGGAAATGGCAACCCACTCCAGTGTTCTTGCCTGGAAAATCCCAGGGATAGGGAGCCTGGTGGGCTGCTGTCAATGGGGCTGCACAGAGTCGGACACGACTGAAGGGACTTAGCAGCAGCAGCAGCAGACAGCAGATTAAAAAGGCAGAGGCAATACTTTGCCAACAAAGGTCCATCCAGTCAAAGCTATGGTTTTTCCAGCAGTCATGTAAGGATGTGAGAGATGGACCATAAAGAAGGCCGAGCACTGAAGAGCTGATGCTTTCCAATCGTGGTGCTGGAGAAGACTCTTGAGAGTCCCTTGAACAGCAAGGAGATCAAATGAGCGAGTCCTCTAGGAAATCAACCCTGAAGATTCCTTGGAAGTACTGATGGTAGCCAACTCATTGGAAAAGTCTCTGATGCTGGGAAAGACTGAGGGCAGAAGGAGAAGGGGGTGACAGAGGATGAGAGGGCTAGACAGCATCACCAGTTCAGCGGGTATGAATTTGAGGGTATGAATTTGAGCAAAGAACAGGGAAGCCTGGTGTGTTGCAGTCTATCAGGTTGCAGAGAGTGAGATGCAACTTAGCAATTGAACAACAGCAACAACAGCAAGACATAAGTATTAGATTTTTATGACATGAAACACAACATCATATTTGTGTCAGCTTTAAACGATTATCCCCCAGTTTCTTTGGTACAGGAATCTGAGCACACCATACCTGCGTCATAAGCAAGTTTGAAATCTAGGGGTCGGGTCATAGCTGCTTCTCTTTGGAAGCTTCTGCCAATCCACTTCTGTAATAATGCTCACTTTGTTGCAAGAACTCCTTTTTGTATACACCCAGCTTGATTCTTCATAGCCGGCAACGGGGAGAAAGAGTCAGAAGTTGGGTGAGAGAGGGAGAAGGTCAGGGAGAGACTGAGAATAACAAAAAACATCATAAGCCTGACCCTTATAATCAGTAGAACACACAGACTGTAAAGGGATGTGACAATTTCTGAGAAGCAAGTTCCACAATTCAGATAGATTAAAAAAACATAAGTTAGAATGAACAGAATGATGAATCACCTTCAAGCATTGTAATAAAACCTTGATAGAGGTAAATGTCTAATTACTCCAACTGAAAAGCAGAAGTGATCAAATTGGATTAAAAATTGACATATGCTGTCTACAAGGACTCTTATGTTAAATATAAAGACGCATAATGTTTCATAGTTTGAAAATATTTTGTCATGCAAATGCCAGAGCAAAGCTGGACTGGCTATACAGCAAGCAGAAAATGTGTACTTCAGAGCAAGAACTAATGCCAGGGATAAAGAAGGGTATTATGGGATGATGAAAGAATCAACTTGCCAGAAATACGAAAATCCTTCAATGTTTATGCATCCAAGGACTGGGCCTCCAATGCATACAGCAAAATCTGACAGATTGCAAAGAGGAAGTAAACAAATCCAAAATTATAATTGCAGTTTTTAAGACTGCTCTCTTAGAACGAGTCAGGAAAAGCAGAGAAAAATCTCAGTATTAATATGGCAGACCTAAATACCATGTACCCATGTGGCATAATCAACGTGCACAGGCCCAAGAGTCAACACGAGAATATACACCGTGTTTGCATGCATGCTCAGTTATGTCTGAGACTTTGCGACCCCACGGACTGTAGCTTGCCGGGCTCCTCTGTTCATGGGAGTTTTCAGGCAAGAATACTGCAGTGGGTTGCCATTTCCTTCTCCGACACACTGTTTTGGAGTACAACGAAGAAAGATATTCAAATATAATTGATATTCTGGACCAAAAGACATCTGTAGATTTAAACAGTGGAAAAATTATACAAGTGCGTTTCCTGATATAAGGAAGGGAAATTTTTTTTTCTTTTTGCTTTCTAGGTTTGTTGGCTAATCTAAGAATTAAATTGGCATAAGAGGGGTTACTAGGAGAAACTAATTTAATTACGTATATAATTAGGCATGTTAAGTTGGTTCAGTGGTGTCTGTCTCTCTGTGACCCCATGGACTGTAGCCCACCAGGGTCCTCTGACCATGGGATTCTCCAGGTAAGAATACTGGAGTGGGTTGCCCTGCCTTCCTCCAGGGGATCTTTCCAACCCAGGGATCGAACCCGCATCTCCTGCAAGGAGGGTGGGGTCTCAACCACTGAGCCACCTGGCAAGCCCCATGTACATCAGAGAGCTCCACAATGACAGAAGGTCCCCCACCTCACAAGGTAAAAGTAAGTCAGCTGAAGCATAAACATTCTCCTGAGTTAAGAAACGGGGAAGGGACTTGGGGCTTCAAAGTGGGCAGGGTGGAGGCGGCGGGGAGTAATTCACAGGATGAGAAAAACAGACGTTTTGTTAAACTTTAAGTTTGACCTGCCGTGGAGATAGAACTTTCAGATAAAACGGTGTCTCTAGTATGGGACTTCCCTGGGGGTTCGGAGGTTAAGAATCTGCCTTGCAATGCAAGGGATGACGCCGGTTGGATCCCTGGTCTGGAAAAATCCCATATGCCACGGGGCAATGAAGCCTGTGTGCCCAACTGCTGAAGCCCGTCTGCCCTAGAGCCCGTGAGTCACATCAAGAAAATCATTGCAGCAATAATTCTGCACAATGCCACTCCAGAGTCGCCCCGATCTCCGCAACTGGAGAGACCCCACACCCAGCAGCAAAGACCCAGGAAAGGCAAGCATAAACAAATGAAAATTAAAAAAAAATTTTTTAAGGTTCTCCCAGGTAATAGCTCTTTTTCAGGGACAGGCTCCCTATCTAAAATCTAAATTCTTTTAGGCAGTGAAGGCAGAGAGAGAAGTTTTTTATTCCTGAGTCTTCCGCGTCTCAATCGCCTTCAACCTGTACACCAAAGTGATACATTGAGAATGGGAGAGTCTGCTTCCCTTCAGTGATTACAACAGTGTTTAATTAGAATGAAGCTGCAAAGAAAATCCAATTACAAACTTAAAAAAATATATATGTCTGGAAAAACTCTTAATTACTTCGACATTAAGGAGCGCATTTCAGAGTCACCCATCAGTCAAGCATGAGTTGAGGACGTAGTCACAGCGGAAGATAGAAGATGTTTTTAATTGAATGAGGATGGAGACGAAGCACATAAAAATTGGTGGGATGCATCCAAGGCAGCGCTTGCAGGGAAATTCAAAGCATTAAATGGTTGCATCGGAAAACAATGAAGATTGTGGATGGGTAATTGAAACATCCACCAAAACAGGCAGAAAAGAGAAATAAAAGGTACTGGAAGGGGAAATTAGAAAAAAAAAATCATGAGGCTTGAAAACTCAACATTCAGAAAACGAAGACAATGGCATCCAGTCCCATCACTTCATGACAAATAGATGGGAAATAGAAAATTAGGGGCTCCAAAGTCAAGGAGGACGGTGACTGCAGACACAAAAGATGCTTGCTCCTTGAAAGAAAAGCTATGATAAACCTGGACTGCATATTCAGAAGCAGAGACATCTCTCTGCTGACAAAGGTGTGTACATTCAAAGCTACGGTTTTTCCAGTGGTCATGTATGGATATGAGAGTTGGACCGTAAAGAAAGCTGAGTGATGAAGAACGGATGCTTTTGAATTGTGGTGTCGGAGAAGACTCTTGAGAGTCCCTCGGACTGCAAGGAGATCCAACCAGTCCATCCTAGAGGAGACCAGTCCTGAATATTCACTGCAAGGACTGATGCTGGAGCTGAAGCTTCAGTCCTTTGTCCACGTGAAGCAAAGAACTGATCCTTTAGAAAAGATCCTGATACTGGGAAAGATTGAAGGTGGGAGGAGAAGGGGGCGACAGAGAATGAGATGGTTGGATGGCATCACTGACTCGATGGACATGAGTTTGAGCAAGCTCCAGAAGATGGTGAAGCCTGGTGTGCTGCAGTCCATGGGGTTGGAAAGAGTCAGACACGGCTTATCAACTGAAATATAACAAGAAAGAAAAGCTGTTTGCTGAATGAATCACTAATGTAAATCTCTTTTCGAGAATTACAGAGAGAGATACAATAGAAATTGCCACTAACATCACTGAAGATAGTGATAAATTAACATCACTGAAGATAGTCCATCATAGTATTAAGGAATGTTATCATCAATACTCTACTAATGTATTAGAAAACTCTGATGAAACCATTCAATACATAAACCACCAATACAAGGAAAACATAACATGAATCAGTTCAGTTCAGTCACTCAGTCGTGTCCGACTCTGTGACGCTTTGTGACCCCATGGACTGCAGCACGCCAGACCTCCCTGTCCATCACCAACTCCCAGAGTTCACTCAAACCCATGTCCATCTAGTCAGTGATGCCATCCAACCATCTCATCCTCTGTCATCCCCTTCTCCTCCCGCCTTCAATCTTTCCCAGCATCAGGTCTTTTCCAATGAGTCAGCTCTTCGCATCAGGTGGCCAAAGGATTCAAGTTTCAGCTNCAAGGAAAACATAACATGAATCAGTTCAGTTCAGTCACTCAGTCGTGTCCGACTCTGTGACGCTTTGTGACCCCATGGACTGCAGCACGCCAGACCTCCCTGTCCATCACCAACTCCCAGAGTTCACTCAAACCCATGTCCATCTAGTCAGTGATGCCATCCAACCATCTCATCCTCTGTCATCCCCTTCTCCTCCCGCCTTCAATCTTTCCCAGCATCAGGTCTTTTCCAATGAGTCAGCTCTTCGCATCAGGTGGCCAAAGGATTCAAGTTTCAGCTTTAGCATCAGTCCTTCCAATGAATATTCAGGACCGATCTCCTTTAGGATGGACTGGTTGGATCTCCTTGCAGTCCAAGGGACTCTCAAGAGTCTTCTCCAACACCACAGTTTAAAAGCATTGATTCTTCGGCGCTCAGCCTTCTTCACAGTCCACCTCTCACATCCATACGTGACCACTGGAAAAACCATAGGCTTGACTAGATGGACCTTAGTTGGCAAAGTAATGTCTCTGCTTTTGAATATGCTATCTAGGTTGGTCATAGCTTTTCTTTCAAGGAGTAAGCATCTTTTAATTTCACGGCTGTAGTCACCATCTGCAGTGATTTTGTAGCCCAAGAAAATACGGTCTGTCACTGTTTCCATTGTTTCCCCATCTATTTGCCATGAAGGGATGGGACTGGATGTCATGATCTTAGTTTTCTGAATGTTGAACTTTCAGCTGACTTTTTCACTCTCCTCTTTCACTTTCATCAAGAGGCTCTTTAGTTCTTCATTTCCTGCCATAAGGATGGTATCATCTGCACGTCTGAGGTTATTGATATTTCTCCCGGCAATCTTAAAGCACAAGCTGGAATCAAGATTGCTGGGAGTTCAACTGTGAAAACCATAATTGAAAAAAAAAAAAAAAAGGAAGAAACTTATTTGACATCAACAGATACTATTACATACAAACAGAGGAATAACCAGGATCTGCTCTATAGCACAGGGAGCTATATTCAATATCTTTGATTAACGTACAATGGAAAAGAATTAGAAAAAGAATACATGAACTTGAATTCTCTGCTGTATACTCGAAACATTGGAAGACAACTGTACATCAGTTTAAAACAGTTTACCTTGGTTGCAAAGAGGAGGAGAACAAAGCTACAAATTATGATCATTTATAGGAGAATCAGCGGAGAAGGCGATGGCACCCCACTCCAGTACTCTTGCCTGGAGAATCCCATGGATGGAGCAGCCTGGTGGGCTGCAGTCCATGGGGTCGCTAGGAGTCGGACACGACTGAGCGACTTCCCTTTCACTTTTCACTTTCATGCATCTGAGAAGGAAATGGCAACCCACTCCAGTGTTCTCGCCTGGAGAATCCCAGGGACGGGGGAGCCTGGTGGGCTGCCGTCTATGGGGTTGCACAGAGTCGGACACAACTGAAGCAACTCAGCAGCAGCATAGAGAATCAGAGAAGGCCTTTCAAAAAATACAACATACAATATTGATAAAAGTTCTCCAATGGGAATACAAGAAGCCTCTATTCAACCAAGATAAAGTAGCTAAGAAAACCACAGATATATGTACATATATTATAACATGTATATAGTCTGTAGACATCCATATATCTCTATGTCTATCTATCTATTATCTTACCAGAGATACTAGAAGTTTGTTCCAGACGACTGCTATAAACTGAATACTGTAACAAGGTGAGCCATGTGAAACATTTGTTTTAAAGTGAATATAAATGTAACGTTTACAATATACTGCAGCCTATTACGTGATGCTGGGAAAGACTGAAGGCAAAAGGGAAAGGGGGTGGCAGAGGATGAGTTGGATGGCATCACCGACTCAATGGAGATGAGTTTGAGCAAGCTTTAGGAGATGGCGAAGGACAGGGAAGCCTGGCATGGCTGCAGTCCATGGGGTCACAAAGAATTGGACACAACTTAGTGATTAAACAAGAACAAAATGTTAAAAAAAAAAACTTAAATACCTTCATTAGAAAATATTTTATTGCTAGCAAATGTTAGCCATCATCTTATACGGCAGGGTCACCACAAATCTTCATCTTATACAAAGAAAAAATAAATTACAGTATCTGCAAAGCACAGTAAATTGAAACACAAGAAAAGGATGAATGTCTATTCTGCAAGTTCTATTCAGAGCAATGATCAAGAAAACAAATCTGAATCCAAGGCTGACGGATTGAAAAGGAAGAACCCTAAATGCCTCGCTTGGCATCTGACATCACCTGCGTTATCCTGAGCTATGCCTAGCCACTCAGTCTGCGACCCCATGGACTGCAGCCTGCCAGGCTCCTCCGTCCCTGGGATTCTCCAGGCAAGAGTACTGGAGTGGGTTGCGGCGCCCTCCTCCAGGGGATCTTCCCGACCCAGGGATCAAACCCACTTCTCTTGAACTGCAGGTGGATTGTACCGTCTGAGCCACCAGGGATGGAGAAGGAAATGGCAACCCACTCCAGTGTTCTTGCCTGGAGGATCCCAGGGACGGGGGACCTGGTGGGCTGCCGCCTATGGGGTTGCACAGAGTCAGACACGACTGAAGCGACTCAGCAGTAGCAGCAGCAGCAGCAGCCGCCACCAGGGAAACCCATAGATAATGCTAACTGGGCTCACACCAAATCTTCTAAAACTAATGAGTTTATCAATGACACTGGCTGAAAAGCTTAATACATTAAAAAACTCAGGTGCCTTTGCTGGGGAGGAAGACTTCTTTTTCCTTCCAGGCTTTTTGGCTGGCCTAATTATTTTGACATAAGACAAATTAACAGGAGAAAAGCGAATTTGATTTTGTACATCCAGGATCTCACAAAAAATATAAGACTTCAGTAAGCAACCCAAGCAGCAGCTCTTACATCGTGTGGACAAAGAAACAATAAATCTGTGAGGAACCGATAAGAGAGAGAAAACTGAGCATGAGGTAATAAATTCGTAAAGAAGTAACACGGTTTGTTTATACAGCCCGCTCGGCCATGAATTCCCTGCTGATAACAACATCTCTTTCTCCTGGAGCAAGGCAGGCACCATTCACGGGGGAGATTTATTTCCTGCTTTCAGGGGGACAAGGAGGGTCAGTGTATCCTTGTTGCATCAGCCTTTTCTTAAGTAACTTTAACTGAAAATAATCAGGACGTTAGGGGAAACACTGATGGAAACCCTCAGGCCTGGCCTGGCACCTTAGCAATCACTTGCATGAGTAGTCTTATAACAGGAGGTCCTGGCAAGGAACGCTGAACAAGCCACCACCGACTGGAAGAATTTGGGAATGGTCGCAAGGAGAGAACAGATGCCATACTTTTGAGCTGTGGTGTTGGAGAAGACTCTTGAGTCCCTTGGACTGCAAGGAGATCAAACCAGTCCATCCTAAAGGAGATCAGTCCTGAACATTCATTGGAAGGACTGATGCCAAAGCTGACGCTCCAATCCTTTGGCCACCTGATGTGAAGAGCTGACTCATCGGAAAAGACCCTGATGCTGGGAAAGATTGAGGGCAGGAGGGGAAGGGGATGACAGAGGATGAGATGCTTGGATGGCATCACCCACTCAGTGGACATGAGTCTGGGTAAATTCCAGGAGCTGGTGCTGGACAGGGAGGCCTGGCGTGCTGCAGTTCGTGGGGACGCAAAGAGTCGGACATGACTGAGCGACTGAACTGAAGTCACACAAACCTCCCAGGATCCTCCTTGCTAGAATCCATCTTGCCTGAGTGACACATGGGCCACCGGGAAGGACCCTGAGTCGGAATGATTGGCCAAAGACACCCCGGAAGCTCTCCACCCTCCTGCTCTCCACCTGGGCACCCGCTGCCCGATAACGTCTCTTGCTTTGTCAGCTGGCCTGTCTCATTGGACAAGTCATTTCCGAGCATCAGATAAGAGCCCGCTCTCAGGCCCTGGAGGGAGTAACCCTTCCTGTAACATTTGCAGTAACACTGATGGACCTGGAGATGACCGTAGTAAGTGAAGTTAAGTCAGACAGAGACCAGTATCAGAGTATTGCTTATACGCGGAACCTCAAAAATAATACAAGTGAATTTACAGAGCAGTCACGACTTGGAAACAACCTAAGTGTCCATCGACAGATAAATGGATAAAGAAGATGTCCAGTGGAATGGTACACAGCATAGAAAAGACTGAAATAATGCCATTTGCAGCCACACGGATGGACCGTCACACTAAGTCAGTCGGACAGAGAAAGACAAGCATCGTACGATACCACTTATGACATCACCTCCATGGCAGATTTGGGGGGAAGCCCGCCCCGAACCCCAGGACATTTAAATATATTCTTCACTATGAATGATTGCAGATTAAAATTTAAAGGAGAACATTCCTAATAGCACAGAGCCATAAATGACTGAGGCATAGAGCTGACCAAAATACGTGCAAGGTTTGTAGGCTGAAGATGAAACACTGATGAGAGAAATCAGAGAGGAACACTGGCGAGAGGTTAGCTCTCAAATCGATCTCTGGATTTCACATAATCCCCGACAATTCGCAGCAAAAGATTTAGACAGACTGACAGCTGCTCCTAAAATTTCCATGTGGAAGCGGTAAATTCAGAGTAATCAAAGCAATGTAGAGAAACTCAAACACAGAAGCTGGAAAACTCCTACAACTTAATTCCACAATTTATTTTAAAAGCTTGGGATTCAAGAGCGTGGAATTTTGACAAAAGCACAGGCAGAGGTTTTCAAAACAGATTCGATCATCAGGAGATGGGTTCACATAGGTAGATTATTTCTGACACCAGCAAAAAGGCAATAAATTATTTTTGATACAAGCATCAAGGCTAATTCAATAGAGATGACAGGTTTTCAACAATTAGAACTGAAATAACTGTATACCCATGTGCAAAAAACAAAAATACCCCTCTAAACTTAATGGGTTTCTCAGAGTGGACTATAAATTTAAGTTGATACGTACCACATTCAAATGGAAACCTTAAAAGAAAAATTCTCACAAAAATTTCAGGAGAAAATTGCTAAGACTTGTGCTAAGAAGGGGCTTCCGTGGTGGCTCAGACCATAAAGAATCCGCCTGCAATGCAGAAGACAGGGTTCGATCCCTGGGTTGAGAAGAATCTCTGAAGAAGGGAATGGCTGCCCACTCTGGTATTCTTGCCTGGAGAATTCCATGGACAGAGGACCCTGGTGGGTCACGGGGTCACAAAGAGTTGGACTCAACTGAGCAACTCAGCACACACTAAGCAAATATTTTTTTCTTCAGACACACACAAAATGATGAATTGTAGAAGGAAACAATGGAAACGTATCAAAAAAGATCAACCTTTTTAAAAGAAATTGTAAAAAAAAAAGGGCAAAGAAAAGTCATAGGCCTGGAGTAACTATTAATATCGGAAAACAATTCGTCAATAAAGGACTCAGAGTAAAGAAACAGCTCTCACAATACAATAGTAAGGAAACATTAAATGAAAGTCACTCAGTCTTGTGTGAGTCTTTGCAACCTCATGGACTATAGAATTCTCCAGAAAGAATACTGACTCTTAGCGNAGTTGGACTCAACTGAGCAACTCAGCACACACTAAGCAAATATTTTTTTCTTCAGACACACACAAAATGATGAATTGTAGAAGGAAACAATGGAAACGTATCAAAAAAGATCAACTTTTTAAAAGAAATTGTAAAAAAAAAAAGGGCAAAGAAAAGTCATAGGCCTGGAGTAACTATTAATATCGGAAAACAATTCGTCAATAAAGGACTCAGAGTAAAGAAACAGCTCTCACAATACAATAGTAAGGAAACATTAAATGAAAGTCACTCAGTCTTGTGTGAGTCTTTGCAACCTCATGGACTATAGAATTCTCCAGAAAGAATACTGACTCTTAGCGACCCCATGGACTGTAGCCTGCCAGACTCCTCTATCCATGGGATTCTCCAGGCGAGAATACTGGAGTGGGTTGCCATGCCCTCCTCCAGGGGAATCTTCCCAACCCAGGCATTGAACCCAGGTCTCCCCCACCGCAGGCAGATTCTTTACCAGCTGAGCCACAAAGGAGACGCAAGGAAGTACAACTCCAAGTCAGACAGCCCATCAGAACACACAGGCCACCAGGAAGATGTACACAACACAAATAATTTAAAGAAACTCAACAGTAGAGATTTACAAGCTAACAGCCCATTAGCTTACAACGCACGTCTATTAGCATTGCAACAGGGAGAGAAAACCATGCTGACACTGTGTCGGTGAGGACAGGGACCCTCTGGAATCCTCTCACATGACTGGTAGGGCTGCAAACTGTCACAGCTACTTTGCAAAGCAATTTGGCCATTTCTTCCACCATTTAACAGAACACTCACCATCGAGCCAGCCATCCCACTTCAGAAATGCAACCGAGAGAAAAGAAGACATCTGTACACAGAGACTCGATTTCCATTAAGTCCATTTATGATTAGAAAAAGTTGCAGACCGCGCAAAAGTTCAGCAGTGTGCAAACTGATAATCAACTGGTGGTGAGGGGAACAGAGCACGCCACCCCAAAATATGCCTTGTTGGCAAAAGAACTGTCTTTAGCTGGTTACTTTTAGAAAACAGCAGGGGAATTTCCCTGGTAGTCCAGTGGCAAGGCACAGGGCCCCAGGTTACATCCCCGGTCAGAGAATTAGACCCGATGAAAGGGACAGCGGAAGTGACCAAGCTTGGGTCTAAAGGACAAAACCCAACCAATGTCTCATCAGAGGTGAAGCCAAGTGATCAAGCTTGGGTCTAAAGGAGAGAACCCCAACCAGTGACCCATCAGAGACAAAGCCACATGACCAAGCCTTAGTCCAAAAGGGAAAATCCCAATGAGAGCTCTGCCATATGCAAGACCAACCCAATAGGGAAAGTTACCCAAGTACCGGCACTATCTCCATTACATACCAAAGATGTCTCAACCAGCTAATGCATGTACTATACACAGGCAAACAGAAATGATAAGCATGGCCGCAGAAACAACAGATCAGATGAGGTGTAGTCCAAAACTTTCCCACCACCCTGCCCCTTTCCCAGACGGAGGCTTCCACACAGATGGGCCTGGCTCCGTAAAAAATGATGAGCCCAGATTGGCTCACCTCCCAAAGAGAAAGAATCAAAACTGTCAGCTTGCCCTCGCTGGAATTAACTCACCCCAGAACAAAACCGAAGGGGGACCCCGATTCAGCTTCCTCAGTCCTCATGTGGAGCGTGGCCAGCGCCATCAGGGAGAGTCCCTCCAGCTTCCTGGGCGCATAACAAGATCCAGTAGCTGCTGGGAATCCAGGATGGGGGTCAGCCTGCTGTGGGCACGGACTACCGGCTGCGTCGCCAGAATGGCTGCTGAATCCGAGTGTGTGTGCTTGACGCACATCGTGAGAGCAAAGAGCCTGAAATTTCAGAGTTTGTAGCAACGTTCATTACAAAGGCTGAGCAGAGAGAACAAAGAGCTTGTGCTCAGATAAGCCTGAACTCCCTGATGGTTTTCAGGGAAGGGTTTTATAGGCAGCTTTTGAAGGAAGGTCGAAGGGTACGTGACCTTTCGTTGCTTGGTAGCGAGGTTATGGGAAGGCCTTCCCAGGTGGAGATGCTAATGGTAAAGAACCTGCCTGCCAACGCAGGAGACGTTGGAGATGCAGGTTCGATCCCTGGGTCGGGAAGATCCCCTGGAGGAGGGCATAGCAACCCACTCCAGTATTCTCGCCTGGAGAATCCCATGGGTAGAGGAGTCTGGCAGGCTACAGTCCCTGGGGTCGCTAAGAGTCGGATATGACTGCGGCGACTTGGGATGCACAAATGAGGTAATGGGGTGGTGTTCCATCTCAGTCGTCCGTCTTGGGCTTCCAACCAGTCTGGGGTTCCTGTGCTTGCGCTGAGCCTGAAGTTACCACCCTCCACGCTGGGGGAGAGGGGAGTGGCAAGTTCCTGCAGACTTGCTCAGGGATATATTTTTTGTCTAAGTCCTTGGCAAGCAGGAACCAGGACCCTGCCCCAAGGCTGCCCTGTTATTTCCCTGCACCTCCTCCCTTGTTCCAGCATCCTCTCCCTTCTCCGATTAGCACCAGTTGGAACCTGCCTTTTGGAATACAATTCTTTGGCGCTCAGCCTTCTTTATGGTCCAGCTCCCACAAACGCTGGGCTTCCCCGAGAGCTCAGTTGGTAAGGAATCTGCCTGCAATGCAGGAGGCTCTGGGTTCAATTGCCTGAGAAGGGATAGGCTACCCACTCCAGTATTCTTGGGCTTCCCTTGCGGCTCTGTTGGTAAAGAATCCGCCCGCAATGCGGGAGACCTGGGTTTGATTTTTGGGTTGGGAAGATCACCTGGAGAAGGGAAAAGGCTACCCACTCCAGTATTCTGGCCTGGAGAATCCCATGGACCGTATAGTCCGTGGGGTCATAAAGAGTTGGACACGACTGAGAGACTTTCACTCCCACCATCATATATGATACAGTGCACGGGACACGGGTTCCATCCCTGGTCCAGGAAGATGTGGAATCCTCCACGGAGCAATTAAGCATGAGGGCCACAGCCACTGAGCCCGCGTTCCAAAACCCGAGAGTAACCCCTGCTCGACACACCTAGAGAGCGCCATGCCCAGCAGTGAAGACCCAGCACAGTCAAAAATAAATGAAGTAAACAATTTCAAAACCCTTTCTAGAAACTGCAGACATGAAATGTGCCTTTTTCTCTCTTTCCTGCCTATGTTGGCACAGCGCTGATGTGGTGTTTATACAACTCATTACCCTGAATACACTGAACAGCAATGATTTACACATGAAAAGGGGCAGAGGTTGTATAAGACAGGTACCATTTGCTGTTTTCATATGAAAAGGTGAGCAGCAGGCTGTGTTTATTCAATTCAATGTATTTCACCTGAAGAAATATGGAAGGAAACAGCCTATGGTGAGGAGAATGAGCAGAGAGGCATACCTGCTGTGAATATTCAGGATATTCAGATGCTGTTGAAGTCAGTGACAGGGCAGGACAAATGTCGTAACATATGGGATGCTGCAGATGTCAGAATAAAGCAGAAAACTACTGATTATTATATACTGTGATTATCTACACAACTTTCTGCATCATGCATAGATTCCTTGAGGCAGGGTCTTTAGGTTTTCAATCCCCATGCTGATGCATAGTCGATGTTTCATGAAATCTGGTAAGAAATCAAGAATGAATGAAGAATGAGAAGGAAAGAGGGAGGAAGAAATAAAAGGAAGAAAGGAGGTTTAGAAGGACATGCATGCTAAGTTGACTCAGTTGTGTCTGACTCTTTGGGACCCCATGGACTGTAGCCCGCCGGGCTCCTCTGTCCATGGGATTCTCCAAGCAAGAATCCTAGAGTGGGTTGCCATTCCTTTCTCCAGGGGATCTTCCCTACCCAGGGATTGAACCCAGGTGTCCTGCATTGCAGGCGGATTGTTTACCACCTGAACCAACACAGAAGCCCCATAGCCTAAGTCATCAGCCACCAGGGCACTGGATTTTAATTTACATCATCAAATGAGTCAGCAGGGAGGCAACTTGGTGATGGATGCTATTCCATGGGCTGGAATCAACAGTCCCGAGGCGCTCCCACTGTGTTCTCTGCAGACTCATGGCACCTTGATCGGTCTCGTATGCCAAGACAGGCCTCTGGGGGACTTTGTGGCTTGCGCAAAATATACTCTCTTTTTTAAGCTTCTTATTTTATACTGCAGTATAGTTGATAAACAATGCTGTATTAGTTTTAGGTGTAGAGCACAGTATGGTTACACACGGACATGCACGTCTTCTTTGTCAAATTCTTTCCCCATTTAAATTGTTGCATCATATTAATCAGAGTTGTCTCTGCTACACAGAAGGTCCCTATTGGTTATCGATTGTTTTTTTAAGTAATACTTATGTTCGGTTGTGCTAGGCTTTCATTACTCGATCGACATGAGTCTGAGTGAACTCCGGAAGTTGGTGATGGACAGGGAGGTCTGGCGTGTTGCAATTCATGGGGCCGCAAAGAGTCGGACACGACTGAGCGACTGAACTGCCTGAGGCTTTCATCGTTGCCCGGGCTTCCTCTAGTTGCGGGGAGTGGGGGCTACTCCCTAGTTGTGGTGAGCGGGCTTCTCACTGGCGTGGCTCCTGGGCTTAGTGGCCCCACAGCCCATGGAATCTTCCCAGTCCAGGGATCGAACCTGCGCCCCTGCATTGGTAGGTGGATTCTTATCCACTGGATTACCAGGGAGCTCCCACGCTGAACTGTTGGCAATGATGACTGTGCTATCTCAAGGCCACCCTTGTTTATCTGAGAACGAATCTCTGGAAGTTTAATATCAGTCTGGAAAGTATGATATCAGTTTCCGCAACATTTCAGGATGGTTTGCACACTCATTGTCATTGTAGAGCATGGACTCCTTGACTCACGCTTGCTCAAGATAACACCCACGATGGCTGAACTGCTTCAGAACTCTGTATATCAGGATTCAGGTACGCCCGGGGTGTAGTGTTGTTGTTTTGTACGATGAGTTGATAGCGACACAGGGTAACACTGGGTTAATACCCATGTTTGGCAAGTTTTCCCCTGTACAACTTTTCAACAGACACCGCTATTACCCACTTAGCAGAAAACACTCCTGATGACAATTATGTCTGGACAAAACCAGAGCCCACGGCTCCGCTGAGCCGAAAGCTATTCTACCCACACTCTAAAATATCGCTTTACCTGAAGGTGGGGATTATCTTTCTACCAGCACAGGCTGTCCACTCCTCTGGTTAAAATGTGAGAGAAGACGCCTGGGTAATGAAAGAAAATATACAATAAAACTATAAAAGTAGGAAATACAGATGCTGACTCTACCACAGTTTATGTGTACGGTTATGAATGAGCTGTGCTTCCCAGCTGGCTCGGGGGTAAAGAGAATGCCCACTGATGCAGGAGATGCGGGTTCGATCCCTGGGTTGGGAAGATCCCCTGGAGGAGGAAATGGCAACCCACCCCAGTATTCTTGCCGGGAGAATCCCATGGACAGAGGAGCATCATGGGCTACAGTCCATGGTATCGGACACAACTCAGCAACTAAACAACAGCAACAAGGGATGAGTTTTTGAACTTTTCTTGAGCACTGATGTCCTGGAAAAGGAAAAGGAAAAAGGAAATTCTTAGGCTGAAAGTGCTTTTTGAAGAACTTTTTCATTTTCAGCGTGGACCACTTTTTAAGACGTCTTTATTGAATTTGTTACAGTACCGCTCTTGCTGTTTCATGTTCTGGTGTTTCGGCCCGGAGGCATGTAGGATCTTAGCGCCCCCAAAATAGATTGAACACGTACCCCAGTCATTGGGAGGTGAAGTCTTAACTGCTGGACTGCCAGGGAAGGCCTAGGAAATGTGCATTCTAAGGAAAGTGCTGCGTGACAGTTCGTCACATCCGACTTGAGAGTCTGACTCAGCAAATATGAGAGGAGGCCACTATGCCTCAAATCGGGGTCTGTTTTCTCTAGAAAACCTGAATTTTACAATTTTCTGTCCTCACACTGCCCCCATGTATGTCCTGCTTTGGGCTATTACTATTTTCCATCAGAAGCTGGAATTGAGAAGACGTTTCATATCTCGAGATGGGAATCTAGGCCTGTTTCCTTATTCCCTGTGAGGAATCTAATGGTACGGGTGTGGCATGACTGGTTTAACAATTTCCACAGTGATGGACACTTTGCTGGCTTCACATTTGTAACCATAACAAGTCATTAAGGTAAAATCTGAATTCAATGACAAGAAAAGCTTTTGCAGTAAAATCTGAGTATCTATCCTGCATCTCAGCTCAGAATTCGAGCCAGATACACATAAGGTCAGATTTTCAAGTAATCGCATGGGAAAAAAAAAAGAATACATTAATTTTTAACTATATTTGATTGCACCCAATACCCTGATGTGAAGAGCCTACTCACTGGAAAAAGACCCTGATGCTGGGAAAGACTGCTGGCAGGAGGAGAAGGGGACGACAGAGACGGTTGGACAGCATCACTGACTTGATGGACATGAGTTTGAGCAAACTCTGGGAGTTGGTGATGGACAGAGAGGCCTGGCGTGCTGCGGTCCATGGGGTCACAGAGGTGGACACGACTGAGCGACTGAACAAGTATATGTAATGTGTGGTTTGATACCCTTGTATATATTGTGGAATTTTTACCAAGATCTGAAGAGCCTAAGCTACTCCATCTTGTAAAAAAAACTCCATTTTGTAAAGGTTCAGGGCAAACAGACGTAGACTTTGGATATTACCTAACCTTGCCACACTGTTCATGAGCCAATCAGCCCTTAGGTTAAACCTTCTGACTTTACATTCAGGAACTTGTGATTTACCTTGAAAGTAACAACCAATCAGGAATCCACACACAACCCTATAGAAGGAGATAACCAATCAGTTGTCCTTCAGCCTGAACACCCCCTTTTTACCCTTTTACCTGAATATTCCCTACATAAGCAGTGTAACCCAAAACTCGGGGCTCCTCCCTATAGCCGCTGCGTTGGTAACAGTGGGAGCCCCAGCTCAAGCATGGTAACGAAAACTCTCTTGCTTTTGCATCGGATATTGGCTCACTGGTGGTCATTGGGAGATTTTGTGACTTGGGCACAACAGATCAAGATAATTAACATATCCATCATCTAACATTGTATATATATGTGTGTGTGTGTGTGTGTGTGTATTTTTACATGTATTTTACACGTGTGCTTAGTACTTACTCAGTGAGTCGTGTCTGACTCTTTGGGACCCCATGGACTGTAAGCTCTCCAGGCTCCTCTGTTCATGGGGATTCTCCAGGCAAGAATACTGGAGTGGGTTGCCATGCCCTCCTCCAGGGGATCTTCCCAACACAGGGATCGAACCCAAGCCTTGCGCCTAGCAGGTAGATTCTTTACTGTCTGAGCTACACAGAAAGCCCATCTAGACCCTTAGTGTAATTCAAATATCTACACGTTCGTAGCCATGTTCCCATGAGAAGCGGGGCCTCAGCCTCAGCTCCCATGAAGGAAACCTGATTGTTTCAGCTGATTATAACAGTAATTTCTGCAGTAGTTATTAGGACACTGGCATGGAATGCAATTCTGACCAATGAGACATTGAAGAGAAGTTAGGAGAGTCTGTTTGGGAAGGACTTTTCTCTCTTAAAAGAAAATGATATAAATGAAAGGATTTTTTTTTTTAATTAGCCTTTGATAGCTAGACTTGTGACAGATACTATAAGATCATGGAGGAAGAAGTCAGAAAAACCACCAACACTTGAGGAAGGCACAAAATACAGATGGAAAAGATTCTCGGGCCTTTGATGACCTCAGAGTCACTGAGTTTTCTCTCCCAGCGACAAGCACTCTAACTTACACACTGGTCTGTTTTCCTCACTGTACTGATACGACTAAGAGTTTATGCCTGTAAGTAGGATCAGCAAAAGGACTAAGAAATTAAACATAAATCTCAGAAGGCTGCAATTGCTGTGAGATAATTGATAAGAAAAANAGCGACAAGCACTCTAACTTACACACTGGTCTGTTTTCCTCACTGTACTGATACGACTAAGAGTTTATGCCTGTAAGTAGGATCAGCAAAAGGACTAAGAAATTAAACATAAATCTCAGAAGGCTGCAATTGCTGTGAGATAATTGATAAGAAAAAATAACCATTGATGTGATACTATATAGAGAATCAGAATAAGCTTTAGAGGAAAGAAGTCTACTGATTTGGTCTCTGGGCCACTGAATAAAATGAGCCTGTAATGGTCCTGTGAAAAGCCGGCTGTGAAGTGATCACAGGGATTGTACTGCACGAAATTCAGAAGCCTCCAGAAGTGTGACCTAATTTAATTTCCTTTCTGTTCAGCTCCTTGCCTTTCCCCATTTCTCCCTCATGCCAGCCCTGGTTTTACTTCAAGAGCTGACAAACTGACACGTAACAATATATATATATGTGTGTGTGTGTGTGTGTGTGTGTGTGTGTGTGTGTGTGTATTTTGGTGTTTGGTGGAGTTAAAAGGTAAGATCTACTCTCAGCCACTTTCAGGAAAAACTTCTGAGCACTGAATGTTCAGCATGGTGACTGTAGTTAATAATAAGGCATTATATCCATTTCATTTTGTAAGAAAAAACTAGTATTTCACAAAATACTTACAAATGCATTCTTAATATGAAAATATAACCAAAAGGTTCATTCAGATNTTGCCTTTCCCCATTTCTCCCTCATGCCAGCCCTGGTTTTACTTCAAGAGCTGACAAACTGACACGTAACAATATATATATATGTGTGTGTGTGTGTGTGTGTGTGTGTGTGTGTGTGTGTGTATTTTGGTGTTTGGTGGAGTTAAAAGGTAAGATCTACTCTCAGCCACTTTCAGGAAAAACTTCTGAGCACTGAATGTTCAGCATGGTGACTGTAGTTAATAATAAGGCATTATATCCATTTCATTTTGTAAGAAAAAACTAGTATTTCACAAAATACTTACAAATGCATTCTTAATATGAAAATATAACCAAAAGGTTCATTCAGATTTTTCTACAAGATATTATGGAAAAACCCAAGTGAACTTTTTGACCAACCCAATACTTTTATACCAGGGGAAAAAAAAAAAAAAGCCTCTCAAAGATAAGGATGCTAATGTCCATCAGTTTAAAAAAAAATATATATATATATATATAAACTTATTTGCAAAGCGGAAATAGAGACATGGACATAGAGAACAAACATGGACTCCAAGGGGGGAAAGAAAGGAGGAGTGGGGTGGACTGGGAGATAGGGATGGACACACGAACACTGTTGATGCTACGTATAAAATAGGTAACGAATGAGAATCTACTGTGCAGCGCCGGGAATGCTGCTCAGAGCTCTGTGGTGACCTCAATGGAAAAGAAATCCAAAAAAAGAGGGGATAAATGTGTAAGGTGTTGGAGAAGGAAATGGCAACCCACTCCAGTATTCTTGCCTAGACAATCCCATGGACAGAGCAGCCTGGCAGGCTACAGTCCACAGGGTCCCAAGAGTCAGACTTCACTGAGTGACTAAACCAGCCACCAGTGTATAAGAGATAGCTGATTCACTTTGCTGTACAGCAGAAACTAACCCCACCTTGTAAAGCAGCTAAACTTCAAGTAGAAAAAAAAATGTTTTTAGTAAAGCAACTGAGAACCGTAAATGCATATGCGTCAAGCCTCATAAAAGCATTGCGAATGTTCACACATCAGTGTTGCAAATCTGAGGAGCTTTTTAAGAGAAACCAAGAGAAAATAAACTCTTTTGCTTAGATAGCTGTAGCAGATGCCTGCGATTAAAAAAAAAAAAAAATTAAAAGATGGATTGCTACTTTGAAAAAAAAAAAATCAAAGATGAAAAGTCACATCCCAGCTCAATTAAATAAGCCAGGAGCAACCTACAAAAAGGAGACAGGTAAATAAATCATTCATTAGTAATACCTAAGTCAAACAACTAGTTAACTTCGATTTCATCAGTGACACATGTGGAAAAAAATTAAAGTGCATTTCGGCTGATGTTTATACACTTTTTTTTTTTTAATAAATAGCATAAAAATGTATAGAGTCAGACATGATGGAGTGAGTAAGGACATTAAGAAGGGAAGGTCGCTCAGTCGTGTCCGATTCTTCAGGACACCATCCACTTGCACAGCCCATGGGATTCTCCAGGCCAGAATAGTGGAGTGGGTCACCTTTCCCTTCTCCAGGGGATCTTCCCAACCCAGGGATGGAACCCAAGTCTCCCACATTGCAGGCGGATTCTTTACCAGCTGCGCCACCGGGGAAGCCCAACAAGAATAGTTATACTCTACGAAGAACAACAAGAACAAAAGAAATGCTAATTCGGTCTCCAGCGGTGACTGATTTGCTGACATTTAATTGTCTTTTACTTTAACTGCCTTGTAAGCTGACCGACTAAGAAATCTTTTAATCATTTGCCCCTGGTTACTCTCTGCTCTTGGAAATGACTCCATAACAAGGAAACTCTTTATGTTTCAGGGATCTGGATAATTTGTAACATTCTCTCCTTCATAGTGGTCCGGAGGACATAAAATTTACTGTTTTAAGTATCAACATTCAAGTGTTTTAAATTTTTATAGAGCATAATTCCTGTATTAGTAGATGACTTAGGAAAATTTTAAACACACTTGCCTTTTTCAAGATGTTGGAAAAAGGATAAAGTCACGTTTGAACTTCAGAAAAAGCACGCAAGANTTCATAGTGGTCCGGAGGACATAAAATTTACTGTTTTAAGTATCAACATTCAAGTGTTTTAAATTTTTATAGAGCATAATTCCTGTATTAGTAGATGACTTAGGAAAATTTTAAACACACTTGCCTTTTTCAAGATGTTGGAAAAAGGATAAAGTCACGTTTGAACTTCAGAAAAAGCACGCAAGATTTTTCCCTCCATTTCATACCTTTAGATTACAGGCTGTTTTTTGTTGTGTTTTTTTTTTAGCCATTATAAGTGTGAATGATGTATTTTTAATTTGCCTGCTAGGCTTTAGGAAAAGGAATTATTGAAGCTAGATCGTGGCCCCAATTTTGCATTTTCAGAGGTGCAGCGTCTTGTTTTCACCTTTACAGATGGTGTTATTTCAGATGGTTCCAGCTGAGCTTTGTCAGCTTGTAGTCTGTGATGAATCCTGCCTGCATTCCAGTCATAGGACGGTGTCAACTGATGAGGAGGAAAAAAAACAAAACATTGCACAATCTCAGCCAGCTTTGTGTCCTGCACACAGTAGAGAGAGAAGAAAGGCAAGTTGGTTTTTATAAACAAGACATGATTTTCCTAGGCCTGCGCTTGTTCAGTCACTCAGTTGCGTCCAAGTCTGGGTTTTTTAACGTGCACAACACCAGTCTAAGGCAGGTTGTTGCTGTTTAGTTGGTAAGTCATGNGTTGGTTTTTATAAACAAGACATGATTTTCCTAGGCCTGCACTTGTTCAGTCACTCAGTTGCGTCCAAGTCTGGGTTTTTTAACGTGCACAACACCAGTCTAAGGCAGGTTGTTGCTGTTTAGTTGGTAAGTCATGCCCAGCTCTGCGACCCCGCCAGGCTCCTCTGTCCATGGGATTCTCCAGGCAAGAATCCTGGAGTGGGTTGCCATGCCCTCCTCCAGGGGTTCTTCCCGACCCAGGGATCAAACCCTGAATATTTGGCATGGGATGTATTTTATGCTTATCATCTCCATATACTCAAGCTTATGGATATAGTTATTTTCAACATATTGTTCTTTGTCTGATTTTCACTATCTTTGTGAGCAAGAGAGTAAACGCACTAGCTTAATAATCAAATGATTTAAAAATTTCTAATTTATCCAAAGATTTTTTTTTTCTGTACTGATTTTTCAGTGGTACTGAATGTCTGAGTTCCCTTGTTTATTTACTTGGATGTGGACCATTTTTAAAGTGTTTATTGAATCTGTTAACATATCGCTTCTGTTTTATTCTATTTTATTTTTTTGCCCCCAAGGCATGTGGGATCTTAACTTTCTAATCAGGGATTAAACCTGCACACCCTGCACTGGACGGTGATGTCTCAACCACTGGATGGTCCATGAGGGAAGTCCCGAGTTCCCTTTGAAAAGTATATCCATGAGCATGGGAAGGAATTAACAAGGACCAGACAAGGTCAAAGAGGGTATAAGGGTATCTTATTTGCTGGATAAAGTGATCCATTCATAGGTGAGTGTTACCTGATAAAAGCCAGAATTACTCTTCAAAAATAGGGCTGAAAACTTGCCTGTTGCGTCTATATAGCTTAGGTCTAATATCATTATCCATGAAAATGATTTTCTTTACAAGTGATTTCAGAAACTTCACACTTTTTAGATGATTTTGCTAGAGCTACGAGATTCTGAATTTATAGTAGCTTTCAACTGCAATATTTAAATGAGTTCCACTGNTGATTTCAGAAACTTCACACTTTTTAGATGATTTTGCTAGAGCTACGAGATTCTGAATTTATAGTAGCTTTCAACTGCAATATTTAAATGAGTTCCACTGGAAAATTTTCATTATTCCTTTTTTTTTTTTTGCCTTGCTTATACATGACTGGGTTTCCCTAGTGGCTCAGTGGTAAAGAATGTGCCTGCAATGCAGGAGACTCGGGTTTGATCCCTGGGTCAGGAAGATCCCCTGGAGGAGGGCGTGGCAACCCACTCCAGGATTCTTGCCTGGAGAATCCCAAGGACAGAGGAGCCTGGCTCGCTACAGTCCAGGGGTCGCAAAGAGTCAGGTATGCCTGAAGTGACCGAGCGTGTATGCACATACATGAGTACTTATTCTGTATATTGTGACCAGCAACTAATTTCCATTAGCTTTAAGCAAAAGTTTATTGAGTGCCTGAGAGTCCTATTCAAATTGTCCTTATATTTATTCAACCATTATAGACCTAATCTGTATGCTCTGAATGCATCATTGTTTTTGCCCTTCATACAGATAAAGTTTAGTACATGTTAATTCAACTAATGTGCAGAAAAATAAGATCAGGGCGACCCATATTTTTCGGCGTGAAATGAGATGTTCAAGCTCTCTTATCTAGTTGACTGATTTTTTTTTTTTTTAATGCAGACAGCNGAAGTGACCGAGCGTGTATGCACATACATGAGTACTTATTCTGTATATTGTGACCAGCAACTAATTTCCATTAGCTTTAAGCAAAAGTTTATTGAGTGCCTGAGAGTCCTATTCAAATTGTCCTTATATTTATTCAACCATTATAGACCTAATCTGTATGCTCTGAATGCATCATTGTTTTTGCCCTTCATACAGATAAAGTTTAGTACATGTTAATTCAACTAATGTGCAGAAAAATAAGATCAGGGCGACCCATATTTTTCGGCGTGAAATGAGATGTTCAAGCTCTCTTATCTAGTTGACTGATTTTTTTTTTTTTTAATGCAGACAGCAACTTTAAGAGCAGAAGCACAGTTTCTCCCAAGCTGTCAGTGTGTGTGGACTCCTGGGAGATGGATGCATTGCTTACATCTATGAAAATGAATTTCAGAAGAAATTAATTAAAACTTAATTTTAGTCTGCCAGTATATTACACATTTAGTTTTTTTACTATGTGTTCGCTATTAATTTTTATTGGAGGATAGTAGCTTTAAAACGTCGTATTAGTTTCTATGTGTACATATATTCCCCTCTTTTTTTGGATTTCCTTCCCAGTTAGGTCATCACAGGGCACTGAGTCCCCTGTGCTATANTATATTACACATTTAGTTTTTTTACTATGTGTTCGCTATTAATTTTTATTGGAGGATAGTAGCTTTAAAACGTCGTATTAGTTTCTATGTGTACATATATTCCCCTCTTTTTTTGGATTTCCTTCCCAGTTAGGTCATCACAGGGCACTGAGTCCCCTGTGCTATACAGGAGGTTTTCACCGGTTATCTGTTTCATCTATAGTATTAAACTCGTGTATACGTGTCAACAGTAATCTCCCAATTCTTTCCACAGCACTTTTTTGCCCTTGGTATCCATTTGTAGAGACATGTACAGACTTAGAGGGTGTGATACAGAGCCAAGTTAGAAAGAAAAGCAAGCTTTGCATATTAACGTATATATATGGTGTTGGTGATGGACAGGGAGGCCTGCCGTGCTGCGGTTCATGGGGTCGCAAAGAGTCAGACACGACTGAGCGACTGAACTGAACTGATATATGTGGAATCCAGGAAAAATGGTACAGACGATCTTATCTGCAAAGCAGAAACAGGGACACATGCTTAGATTCTATAAATTAAGAAACATGCCCCCGTTACATGTTTAATATACAATTTGATACATATGTAGTACATTCTAAATATGTCTCTCAGTTCCTACCCGACGCTGCGTATGCAGGGGAACCTTGCATTCTCATATGAAAAAGAGATCCCTCTTTCTGCCTTTGAGCTACTGCTATGAATCCATGCTCATTTGCTTCTATAAACACTTTCCAGTACTGATGACCACGTATTGAAGCCTCCTTCAAATAGAAAAAAAACGGATGAAGAGTCAAGAGAATTTTCAGGGGTTTATTTATTTATTTATTGCTTGCATTGTCCCACATGAATTAGTTTCCCTTTTGCTCGTAGTGATTTGTTGTTAAAACATTTTTCCCCCCCAAAGGTACCAGGGAACAATTTTTTTTTTTTTTTTTGATGGTATGGGGTGGGAGGTGGGACAGGGGTTCAGGATTGGGAACTCATGTACACCCCGTGGCAGATTCATGTCAATGTATGGCAAAACCAATACAGTACTGTAAAGTAAAAATACAAATTTAATAAATAAATAAATGAAATTCCTTCTTGGGGAAAAAAGAAAAAAATTCATCCTGGGGGCTTCCTGGCAGCTCGGTGGTAAAGAATTCGCCTGCAAACGCAGGAGACTGGGGCTCTGTCCGTGATCCGAGAAGAGCCCCACGTGCCTTGGAATAGCTAAGCTCGCGCGCTGCTGGTCCCGTGTCCTGGAGCCCACGTTCCACAACAAGAGGAGCCCTTACAAGCTCGCGAAGCACACCTAGAGAAAAGTCTCTGCACCAACGGAAGACCCAGGGCGGCCCCAGATAAATAAACTTTAGAAAAACCCCTCCCATCTAGGAGGCTATTTCCTTTAACACGCGCTGTTTAATCTCCTTTTGTGCTGCTGCTGCTGGCTTTGGCTGGCCCATCTCTCCCCAGTGGTTTCGCAATGTATGTTTTCCTTTCCCTTTCACTTTTCCCATCCACACATTGGAGAAGGAAACGGCAACCCACTCGTGTTCTTGCCTGGAGAATCCCAGGGACGGCGGAGCCTGGTGGGCTGCCGTCTATGGGGTCACACAGAGTCGGACAGGACTGAAGGGACTCAGCCTTAGGCTTGGCCTTACCGAAGTTCTTTCATCAGTAACACGGAGAGAATTAAAAATTATGCAATGTTACAGATTTTTTGGATATACTTTTCTCCCCCCTCACTGCTAAATTCTTTTTTGTTTTTTTAAAAAAATTGGAGTATAATTGCTTTACGGTGTTTTTAGTGTCTGCTGTACAACAAAGTGAATCAGCTGTAAGCATACGAATATCTCCTCCCTCTGGAGGCTCCCGCCCACTCTCTTGATACGATTTTAAATAGAAATGGTAGTTTTAAAAATAGGAAACCAACACAGAAATGATACTAAAACATTTTTTTTTCAGAGCCATGCGTCTTCATACTTTCGAGTATTAGTAAAAAGCCCATTTGCCTCTCAGATACCACAAATACATATTTAAATTTCCCTTGAGAACCTCTCACTATTTTTTGTTTCCGTTTAATTAGATAGCAAGAGAGCGCTGATTGCATGGATATCAAAGCTCTCTATAGTACACTGGGAAGACAATTTTTTAAAGTGAGGGTAACCCAGAAATCAACAGTGGGATAAGTCATTATGTTTTAAAATGAAATCCACTAACAAAACAAAACAAAACTGAATAACAAAAATTTCAATGACACTTGTGATTCAGCCACTAATATTTAACAACAATAACCTTCCTTCCTATTTCAAAACAATGGATTTCAAACAGATCCCCATTCAGAGGGTTATGGAAGCGTGGGCTTTGAATTTAGCTGTTTGCTCTTGAAGCTGAGCGGTTCACAAGTTTTCTAAAGCTGTGGCCAGCCTTCTGTCTACTCTTTCATATTCTACGTCTCTCTAGTCGGTTAGATGGATCCTTTTGGCCAAACCCTTGACGTATACCGAGAATCGAGTGCCACTTCTGAGCAAACTCAGCAGCATCGCCGTGAAGGCTGTCTCTGTTTTCCTCCTATGAATCACAGCATCGCCCTGAAAGCTCTGCTCATTTTTTTCCCCCATGAATTTCTGCATCCCTGGTCTCCACCTCGAGGGCACACCTCTGAGATGTTTCCTAAACACACGTAAGGAGATGATAATGGCGTTGCCCGATGCTTTGCAATAGAAACCCAAGGTAGTCAGTGTAACAGACTCTGACACGGGGTAACCTGTCACACAAGGGATTGTCCTAAAGTCCTTACCTTGTATCTCTCCTACGTTCTCTTTCTTCAGGCCGGAGGTCACCTGGCAGACACCTGCTCACTCCTGCCAGGGGGTCTCTGCCCTGGTTGAACCCCAAGTCTGTATAAGCTTCCTCATTTACTCCTTTCAAATCTTACTCATATCTTAAATGTGCGTTAAGCAGCTACTGCATACGCAATAGCCTAGCTGTAGTGAATAAAACTACAGGTCCCCTAAAGCTGGGTCCCCTGGTGGCTCAGACGGTAAAGCGTCTGTCTATCAAAGGGGGAGACCTGGGTTTGATTCCTGGATCGGTAAGATTCCCTGGAGAAGCAAATGGCAACCCACTCCAGTATCTTGCGTAGAAAATCCGATGGACGGAGGAGCCTGGTGCAGGTAGAAGGATGAAGGAGACACGATTTAGCCCATATTTACTAAAAGATCTCATTGCAATCAAAGCACAGCATACCTGTAGTAAGGTGGGGACTTCTTTGCAGTAGTTTCTTGATAATTATTGTTTCTCTCTTGCCTCCTCCCTGAGACAGTTTTATACTTCGGAAGTTGGCCGATAAGGAAAACTCTGTGGGCTTCTTTGATCATTTTTAACTTAAAGAACTAATTTGTTATTGACTTTAGAGAAAAGCTCAGATCATTAACTCTCTAGCAATACGTTTGTAAACAATGTTCTTTGCAAGGAATTCCACAGGGCAAACTCCTTCTCTTATTATGGACTTGTGTATCCCCCTTATCTTATGACCTTAGGATGCTAACTCTCATTTGTGCCCCTAAATTAAAATAGTTGTGATGACAAAGAAAGGTCAATGCTCACAGGCTGGGTGGATGAGTGTTAAATCAATTGTGTGTGTGTGTGTGTGTGTGTGTGTGTGTGTGTGTTAGTTGCTCAGTCCTGTCTGACTCTTTGTGACCCCATGGACTGCAGCCCACCAGGCTCCTCTGTCCATGGGATTCTCCAGGCAAGAATACTGGAGGGATTGCCATTTCCTCCTCCAGGGGATCTTCCTGACCCAAGGACTGAATCGAGGTCTCTTGCATTGGAGGCAGATTCTTTACTGTCTGAGCCACCAGGGAAGGCCTTAAATCAATTGCTGAAAACTCTGAATGTTACAGAAAATGAATAACTAATGCCTAAGAGCTCCATAAAGGTACTCACAGAAATGAGTAAGAAGGCAGAAGAGAAAATGGAGACTATTTAAAGAAAAAAGCTATTATTACGGTGGAGCAAAATTACACTCTATGAAGGTGATATTTGAAACTTAAAATGTTACGATTTCAGGTGGTAACCCACTCTAGTACTCTTGCCTGGAAAATCCCATGGACAAAGGAGCCTGGGAGGCTACAGTTCATGAGGTCACAAAGTCGGACTCGACTAAGCGACTTCATTTTTTTTCTTTCTTTAGGTGATTGTGGAGATTTAGTATTATTAGAGTAATGACTAGATAATTTAGTAATTATCATCTATTTTGTGCTCTAACATGTCTTCATCTTGTTCTTTATTTATAACTGTCTTGGAATAAAAAATACTGTACAATATTGTAGAAAACATGTTACAATGAAAGGCATTCAACTCTGTCCTTCATTTCCTTAAACAGAATGCAGATTTACAAACAGCCCTTGATTTGATTCTGGGTTGAATCAGAAAAGTTTAAAACGTGTTTCAGAGGGGACTTCCCTGGTGATCCAGTGGTTAAAAGCTTACCTTCCAAGGCAGAGCATCCTGGGTTTGACCCCTGGTCTGGGAGTTAAGATCTCACTTGCCTCGAGGCCAAAAAGCTGAAACAGAAAACAAAAGCTGTCCAGTCACAAATTCAATCAAGACTTTAAAAATGGTCCACATAAAAAATACATTTTGGGAGAGAATAAAAGAAATTCAATTGGGTATTCAATATTATGGAACTGTTCACAGTTATTGATCTTCATAAATAAAGCTACAGCCATTATGTTGTTTTGAAAGGATAGTGAAGTGTCTATCTATTAAAAAACCATGTCCTGTTTGACATCCTTTACCAAACAAATATAAGTAAAGCGAACATAACAAGATTCAAAACATTGTTAAATACAGAGAAAGAATATTTAGTGCTCATTACACATTATGCTCTGTTTCTGCATATTTGAGTGCTTTGAAAAAAAATTTTAAATTATTTCAAGTAAAAATATTCATCATTGAATATGCATTTAATGAAATATAAAGCCACTTATTTATGCACATTTTATGTCTCTAAAACATGTCTTGTCTAAAATGTGGGGTAATGATTGAAGACCGTTTACCAAATCAAGAGAGTTGGCTGTCCTCCTAAAATACATTTTTACTCATCCTCATGGGAGACAAAATAATGGGACCAGTGTATTCCCAGTTGCCCGGTCACATCTAAGCCTTGGATGCCAATGTCTCAATTTGCATTTTTGAGAGGTTGGTGCCAACGGAAAAGTAAAGACCCCTGCTAACACAATACCAATTCTAAGTAACCAAGTGAAGGTGCTTAGTTGTGTCCAACTCTTTGCAGCCCCATAGACTGTAGCCCAGCAGGCTCCTCTGTCCATGGGATTCTCCTGGCAAGAATACTGGAGCGGGTTACCATTCCCTTCTCCAGCGGATCTTCCCGACCCAGAGATGGAACCCAGGTCTCCCACAGTGCACGCAGATGCTTTACCATCTGAGCCACCAGGGAACCACCCACATCAATTCTTGTAAATGTGCCCTTTTACTCCCAAACGAGCCCGTTAGGGGCAACAAGGTAAAAAGCTTCACAAACTGGGAAAAGTGTTAGTCACTCAGCTGTGTCCAGCTCTTTGTGACCCCAGGGACTGTAGCCCACCACGCTCCTCTGTCCATGGGATTCTCCAGGCAAGAATTCAGGAGTGGGTTGTCATTTCCTTCTCCAGGGGATCTTCTCAAGCCAGGGATCGAACCAGCATCTCTGGCGTTGGCAGGCAAATTCTTTACAGTCTGAGCTAGCAGGGAAGCCCCCCAAACCATAAATCCTTTTCAGAGGGAAGCATATTTGTTCAGAAGAGATGCATTACTATGTCCAGAGGGTTGCACCTTCCAGAAACATAAGTCTGATCAAAACATGCTTATGTTTAAAGAATGCGCTGTTCAGGGACTTCACTTGCAGTCCAGGGGTTAAGAAGTTCAGTTGCTAGCTGTGTCCCACTCTTTGCGACCCCATGGAATGCAGCACGTCAGGCTTCCCTGCCCATCACCAACTCCCGGAGCTTGCTCACACTCATGTCCATCGAGTCGCTGATGCCATCCAACCATCTCATCCTCTGTCGTCCCCTTCTCCCCCTGGCCCCAATCTTTTCCAGCATCAGGGTCTTTTCCAATGAGTCAGTTCTTCACACCAGGAAGCCAAGTATTGGAGTTTCAGCTTCAGCATCAGTCCTTTCAATGAACATCCAGGACTGATCTCCTTTAGGATCGACGGGTTGGATCTCCTTGCAGGCCAAGGGACCCTCAAGAGTCTTCTCCAACACCACGGTTCAAAAGCATCAATTCTTCTGTGCTCAGCTTTCTTTATAGTCCACCTCTCACAGCCATGCATGAGTACTGGTAAAATCATAGTTTTAGCTAGATGGACCTTTGTCGGCCAAATAACGTCTCTGCTTTTGAATATGCTGTCTAGGTTGGTCATAACTTTTCTTCCAAGGAGCAAGCGTCTCTTAATTTCATGGCTGCAGACTCCATCTGCAGTGATTTTGGAGCCAAAGAAAATAAAGTCTATCAGTGTTTCCATTGTTTCCCCATATATTTGCCATGATGGGTTAAGACTCAGCTTGCCATCAGGGTTTGATCTCCAGTCCAAGAAGATCCCGTATGTCTGGAGCAAGTCAGCCCATATGTCACAAATACTGAGCCTGTGGGCTCCAACTACTGCAGCTGGCTTGACCAGAGCTCGTGCTCCATGGCATGAGAAATCCATGCACTGCAGCTAGAGAAAGACAGTGTGCAGCCGCAAAGACGCAGTGCCACCGAAAATAATTAATTAAAATAGAATAAAAAATTTAAACACACGATTTGGATTGCACACGCTCTTGAATTTCTAGTACAATAAACAATCGATTTCCTGGTGGCCCGATGGTAAAGAATCTGTCTGTAATGCAAAATAGGTGGGTTTGATTCCTGGGTCAGGGAAGATCCCCTGGAGTAGGGAAAGACAACGCCCTACAGTGTTCTTGCCTGAGAATCCCACGGACAGAGGAGCCTGGCCGGCTACAGACCATGGCGGTCACAGAGTCAGACAGGACTGAGCGAGGAACACCCGTACTTAACTTCAACAGACCCATGTCCTTACTAGGCTTACTAGGTGAAGAAGGAAACATATTTTCTATCTACTTTGCATCACATAGACTTTAAACGTGGACAAAATTCAGCAAAACCTAAGAATCAAAAGCAGCCTGCAGTTTTTTTATTATGCCACAGACTATATCGACCCTTGTGATCATTGTTTTTATGGGAAAGCAATCTGAAGGCTTCATAGCATACAGTCATAAACACAGTAAAAGAAATAATTATGACATACATAACAGCACATGATAGATGCCCCAAGAGGATAAACTAAACTTATTCTGTTTATTCAAAGAGAAAAAGTGAAAGGGAAACCACTCAGTTGTGCCTGATTCTTTGTGACCCCATAGACTACACAGTCCATGGAATTCTCCAGGCCAGAATACTGGAGTGGGTAGCCAATCCCTTCTCCAGGGGTTCTTCCCAACCCAGGGATCGAACCTAGGTCTCCCACATTGCAGGTGGATTCTTTACCAGCTGAGCCACCCACCAGATGCTGCTGCTGCTAAGTCACTTCAGTGGTGTCCAACTCTGTGTGACCCCATAGATGGCAGCCCACCAGGCCCCCCTGGCCCTGGGATTCTCCAGGCAAGAACACTGGAGTGGGTTGCCATTTCCTTCTTCAATGCATGAAAGTGAAAAGTGAAAGGGAAGTCGCTCAGTTGTGCTGGACCCTTAGTGACCCCATGGACTGCAGCCCACCAGGCTCCTCTGTCCATGGGATTTTCCAGGCAAGAGTACTGGAGTGGGGTGTCATCGCCTTCTCCACAAGAGAAGCCATTTACTCATGGTATAAAATAAATTTACAAGAGTCTGAGTTGCATTGTGATATGGAAGTGTTGAGTATAAATAATGGAAGGAAATAATGTCCTTAGTTTTGAGGAACTTTGATCCCAGTATAAAATTTTTTTCAGTGAAGTTTTTGCAAAGAATTCTCTTAGATGAATGCTGTTTTTGGTGTGGAGAAACCACAGGTATCTGACATAAAACAGGTATGATTTTGACAAGCCAGGTTCGTTTTAAAACACTTTCAGGTAGTATTACTTTTGGAAATGTTAAAAAAAAAAAGCAGAATTACTTTTATTTATTTTTCTTTTTTTAATTTATTTATTTAATTGGAGGCTAATGACTTTACAATATTGTAGTGGTTTTACCATACATTCACATGAATCAGCCATGGGTGTACATGTGTTCCCCATCCTGAATCCCCCCTCCCTCCTCATCCCATCTCTCAGAATTACTTTTAAAGTAGATACAGAACGTATATGGAACTTTCCACCTGGCTCAGCAGTATTCTTTCCATGCAGCCAATGTAGGAGACCAGGGCAGGAGCCTGAGGTTCAATCCTTGGGTCAACAAGATCCCCTGGAGGAGGAAATGACAACCCACTCCAGAATTCTTTCCTGGAGAACCCCATCAATCGAGGAGCTTGGCGGGCTGCAGTCCACGGACTCTCAAGGGTCAGACACGACTTAGTGGTGAAACAATCAGCACCACCTTCATTCTACCCAGTCCTCACATAAATAAAATAGTCTCTTTCTAATAAAATAGTCTGTTTCCCTAACGCCTCCACCAGAGAGAGACGTCCATGAATACGGTCTCAACATTTTAAATTCATCGTTATACTCTCAAAGCGTTCCATAGTCCCTGGCCCACCACGGGCATCACTGAATTCATCCCTCCATCCTGAATTCAGAGAGATGTTTAATCTTTCTAATGAGAGAGGTTTAAAAATAAATGTATGTCATTTGAATATATAAATATTTAGAGAATTAGATGAAATGATCAAATCCCTAATGAAGTTGCATGCATTTTAATTTAATAGGAAATAATACCTTCATTTAGAAACACGACTTTATCTCCTCCTCACTTCGTGACAAACTTTTATGCACTTTCCCACACACTTTTGAAACTGTATTCTTCAAAGCGGCCGCGACCAAACGCAACTGTTCATGAACATCAAATCATCTCCAACTAATGAATACGTGGAGTCAATCAGGTTTTGCACGCTACTTTGCTGCCACTGGAAATTTTCTCATAAGGCACGTGTGCTGATTTTTATAATGTCAGGAGTTTATTTTTCCATTCTATTTTCACCTGCAGAATCCTTCATTCTACAAAGCTTTTACTCTATGGCTTTTTAAATGGGTTTAACATATTTAAAAGTCTCTTGGATGTTTCCATGCTTTCAGCAAAAAAAAAAAAATTAATGTTAAAGTAGTTATTAACATGCAACATACACGTATACTAATATATTCCTATATATTGTATAGTGTTTATATACATGCATATTTATATTTTATTATATATTAGTAGTAGGTATACAAGAGAGGGCAATGGCGCCCCACTCCAGTGCTCTTGCCTGGAAAATCCCATGGACAGAGGAGCCTGGCGGGCTGCAGTCCATGGGGTCGCTAAGGGTCGGGCACGACTGAGCGACTTCAGTTTTGCTTTTCACTTTCCTGCACTGGAGAAGGAAATGGCAACCCAGTCCAGTATTCTTGCCTGGGGAATCCCAGAGACAGAGGAGCCTAGTAGGCTGCCGTCTATGGGGTCGCACAGAGTCGGACACCACTGAAGCGACTTAGCAGCAGCAGCAGTAGGTATATATTAATTATTAGTAATGACATATGTTCTTGCTTTTGTTCAAACTTGTCTGACTCTTTTGCCACCCCGTAGACGGCAGCCCACTAGGCTCCTCTGTCCATGGGATTCTCCAGGCAAGAATACTGGACTGGGTGGCCATCCCTACTCCAGGGGAATCCTCCCGACCCAGGGATCGAACCCAGGTCTCCCACATTGCAGGCAGATTCTTCATCATCTGAGCCACCAGGGAAGCCCAAGAATACTGGAGTGGGTAGCCTCTCCCTTCTCCAGCGGATCTTCCCAACACAGGAATCGAACCGGGGTCTCCTGCATCGCAGGCAGATTCTTTACCAACTGAGCTATCAGGGAAACCATTTGTTCTATTGTAAATATGTACATAGCATCTAAACCTGTGGACTGACCATCTCACGGGACAATTAATTATTCCTAGTGCCTGAAAGCAGTTGGCAGCAGTCTCTCTCTCTCTCTTTCTTTTTTGAAGAAGCCAATGAAAAGGGAGATGTTATCAGATCCTCAGCTTCACAGTGCAGAAGACTCAGTGCCATGCATGAGAGGCTTACTCCTGTGGGGTTTTGGGTCTATATACCTGGAGATTGTCTCCTGAGGGCCTTGCTGCTCTGCGTCCGGAAAAAAACCTGGGTCAGTAATGCTGGCTTTTCTCTTCTCAAGGCCTCTGTAAGATCTAGTCATTTTTTCTGTATGTCATCACATAATCTCTCGGTGGATTAAGCGGAAGAAGACGTGAACTCTGTGTCTGTTAATATTAAAATGCAGTTTACCCATTTGGAAGATGCCAGAAAAAGCCTTTGGATGGATGAGAGTAGAACGTGATCCAGTGTGGACTGTTCTGATTATCAACCCTCCTCGCGGCACACCGAGGTGATTTCAGACACATTTTCATAAACTGTGCATTGTATTTCTGCTCAAGCCATCCGAAGGCTCTAAACATAAAACCAAGAAAGGTCTCCCGTGTATCCTGGCCCGGTTAATCAACTAGTTATGATTGGATGGCTTGCTGAGGATAAAGGTTACATCATTCGTCTCTAAAGGATTATTCACCACCGTGTACATCTTTGTTGATACTCAGTCTCTCAGTCTCGTCCGACTCTTTGCGACCCCACAGACCGAAGCACGCCAGGCTTCCCTGCCCTTCACCATCTCCTGAGCTTGCTCAAACCCGTGCCCAGTGAGTCGGTGATGCCATCCAGCCATCTCATCCTCCGTCACCCCCTTCTCCTCCTGCCCTCATTCTTTCCCCAAATCACAATATATACATATGTTTTGTTCTTTAGTAAATGTCTACATGCTGTCCACTCCTTGGATTAATCATCTATTCAGGCACCTTACTTTTCTGTGTGGCTGGAGCACTGCCTCTCATTCTTTCCAACTTGTTTTGGTTATTAGAATTTATTTATTTGGCTGACCCGGATCTTTGCTGTCACATGCGGGATCTTAGTTCCCTGACCCAGGATTGTTCCCGGGCCCCTTGCACTGGGAGCACGGAGTCTTAGCCACTGGACTTCCCAGTTCTTTTCTTTTTAATATTGTTTTTAACTTTTAATTTGCAAACGTTTAAAACTCATAAGGTCATCTGTCCCAAACAGGCTTTAAGTGAGGAAAAGAGTTAGGATTTTGCACTGGCTCAGATGGTTAAAAAAAAAAAAAAATTCCATAATGTATGCCGATGCTGGAGATCCGGGTGCAATCTCTGCATCGGGAAGCTCCCCTGGAGGGGGAAATGGCAACTCACTCCAGGATTCTTGCCTGGAGAATCCCCACGGAAAGAGGAGCCTGGTGAGCTCTAGTCCATGGAGTCGCAAAGAGTCAGACATGACTGAGCGACTCAACCAGAACAACAATAACTCGATTAGCAAATCCAATAAGTAGCTCCTATCAGAACTGCCAGCCTGGAAGACAATATTTAACTCAATGGTCCGGATTCTTACGTGCCTGCATTGTGTTGGATATGACTTCAAACCCCACAGGTGACATCACATCAGTTGCCCATATCTACTGGTCCCAAATGATGCTTGTTAACTAAGAAGGAAAAGTATACATTTGAAATTAGTGGAAAACATCTTGTTGTTGGGGAAGATTAAGGGCAGGAGAAGGGGATGACAGAGGATGAGATGGTTGGATGGCATCACCGACTCGATGGACATGAGTTTGAGCAAGCTCCGGGAGTGGGTGATGGACAGAAAGGTCTGGCGTGCTGCAGTCCACGGGGATCGCAGGAAGTCAGACATGACTGAGTGACTAATCAACAAATGCTAATAACCTGTTTTAAATAATTTTCAAGAGAACACAGCAAAAGCTTATTCCAAGTAAATTCTATCTCCAGTCACTGTCTAATGCATTGTCACTGCAAAGGCTTTCCCTTCCTTTTCATGACACATAAAAACCCATCGATGATGAAAAGAAATGACAAATTGCCCAAAAAGAGCAATGTTTCGCCAAAGATACAATATCCGTTTTAGGACAGATGTGTGACCGCCTTATGTAACATGATCACAGTCGCTCCTCTTTGTCCTAAATCTGCAACATTCTAAAAATACTTGACAAAGTAGGCTGCCCTGTTGAGCCCAAGTTCTTTGTTTCCTTTTAGACCGAATATTCTCCTTGGCTCCCTGCCACCCAGGAAAAGAGCTTGTGCTCACAGAGCAGAAGAGGCTTAAACATAATTATGACAAAAGCGCCTTTCAATAAATTTTTTCTTTATTTGCCCCTTAAAATTTATATTTAAGCAGCAAAATTAATCACAGTACTTATACAAGGGCTTCCGTACTGGCTCAGCAGTGTAGAACCCGCCTACCCGTGCAGGAGAGGCAAGAGACGCAGGTTTGATCCCTGGGTCAGGAAGATCCCTTGGAGGAGGAAATGGCAGCCCACTCCAGTATTCCTGCCTGGAGAGTCCCACGGACAGAGGAGCCTGGTGGGCTACAGTCCATGGGGGTTGCAAAGAGTCAGACGTGGCTGTGCATGCAACCATCATATAAATATGTGATGATTTAGACTTGAATGACCCATGACACAACCAAGTTCTTATCTTCATGATGCTGCTACTGCTGCTGCTAGGTCACTTCATTCGTGTCCGACTCCATGCGACCCCATAGACGGCAGCCCACCAGGCTCCTCCGTCCCTGGGATTCTCCAAGCAAGAACACTGGAGTGGGCTGCCATTTCCTTCTCCAAGGAAGTTCTTATCTTCATGATGCTAGGGTAGATATAAAGACAAAAGGTACACACTGCAGAGGGCTGGAAGCTAAACTGATCACTAGGATTTTTTCTTTTTTTTTTTGCTCCATGTCTTAATGCAATGAAAGTGCCCATGTATGTAACTCAGGGAAGTGTACTCAGGGCTCTGTGATGACTTAAATGGGAAAAAAGTCCAAGGAAGAGGGGATATTTGTACGCACACACAGCTGATTTCTATATGCAGGAAGAGGAGGTGACAGAGGATGAGAGAGTTGGATGGTATCACCGACTCGATGGACATGAGTCTGAGCAAGCTCCAGGAGTTGGAGATGGACAGGGAGGCCTGGCGTGCTGCAGTCCATGGGGTCGCAAAGAGTCGGACATGAGTTAGCAAGGAAACAATAGCAACGTGGCTGATTAACTCTGGTATACAGCAGAAATTAATGCAACACTGTAAGGCTGTGTTAGAACCATAAAAAATAAAAATTAATTAAAAATTAAAAAGAAAATAAAATACTCCAATAAAAATTAATTTAAGAAGAGGGTGGGATGCATTGAGAGAGCGGCACTGACACGTATACGCGACCGAGTGTAAAACAGACGGCGAGTGGGAGGCTGGTCTGCCTGCAGCACCAGGAGCTCAGCGTGGGGCTCTGTGACGCCCTGGAGGGCTGGATGGGGGCGGGAGGAGGCCCAGGAGGGAGGGGACGTACGTCTACTTACAGCCGAATCACTTTGCTCTGTACCAGAAAGGAACACAGCATGGCAAAGCGAGTATACGCCAATAAAAAGTACTTTTATTTTTCATGCTCTGTATCTGCAGGGACTGCAGTTTAGCTACTGATTTCACCACAGCCTCTGATGGGGACNCCCAGAGAATCTGATGGCCAGAGGAGCCTGGCGGGCTACAGTCCATGGGGTCTCTGGATGTTTGGTTTTTTTTTTTCCTCATCTAGTACACTGTTACTATCACTGGAAGGGTGGATATTTAAATAAAACAACAACATTTAGGCAATGGTGTGGTTTTCATCTAAAGCAAGGACTTCCTCCACTTCTAAAAAACTCATTTATTTGATGAGCTTGGGCTTCCCCTGGTGGCTCAGACCATAAAGAATCTGCCTGCTGATGCAGGAGATCCGGGTTCAATCCTTGGGTCAGGAAGATCTTCTGGAGTTGAAATGGCTATGCAGCCTAGTGTTCTTAGCGGGAGAATTCTACGGGCAGAGGAGCCTGGTGACGATACAGTCTAGGGTCGCAAAGAGTCGCACACGACTGAGCAACACTTCCACTCTGAAAGGTAATTATCTCTGGTCCTTGCATAAATATATATATATATATGTATATATATANCTGGAGTTGAAATGGCTATGCAGCCTAGCGTTCTTAGCGGGAGAATTCTACGGGCAGAGGAGCCTGGTGACGATACAGTCTAGGGTCGCAAAGAGTCGCACACGACTGAGCACCATTTCCACTCTGAAAGGTAATTATCTCTGGTCCTTGCATAAATATATATATATATCTCTCTCTCCATGAAGTCAACAGACACACACAAGAAGGAAGGTGAAAATTACCTTGTCAATCTTCCAAAATGATCTTTCCAAATGGAGTATTTCGGTCCCAGATATTAATAACATTGTCAATGGTTAAGCATCATTTTGATCGAGATGGTAAACAAAGTGAAGTAGGTCACAAAGAGGAAAACAAGTAAGCATATGAGCACATAGTAGTGGAATCAGAAAAAAACCGGTATAGACTAACTTATTTGCAAAGCAGAGAGAGAGACACAGTTGGAGAGAAAAATCATTTGCATACCAAGGGACCAAGGGCGTTTGGGATCAATTCGAAGATGGGGATTGACATATATACACTCTTTTTTTTTTAACTTTTCATTTTGTATTGGAGTATAGCCTATTAACAATGTTGTGGTAGTTCCAGGTGAACAGCAAAGGGATTCAGTCACATATATATGCATCCTGCTGCTGCTAAGTCGCTTCAGTCGTGTCCGACTCTGTGCGACCCCATAGACAGCAGCCCACCAGGCTCCCCCGTCCCTGGGATTCTCCAGGCAAGAACAACGGAGTGGGTTGCCATTTCCTTCTCCAATGCATGAAAGGGAAAAGTGAAAGGGAAGTTGCTCAGTTGTGCCCGACTCTTAGCAACCCCATGGACTACAGCCCACCAGGCTCCTGCGTCCATGGGCTTTTCCAGGCAAGAGTACTGGAGTGGGGTGCCATCACCTTCTCCAATATATATCATCCATTCTCCCCCAAATTCCATGCCTACATTACTGACACTACGCATAAAACACAAAAATCATCAGAACTTACTGTATAACACATGGAACTCAGGGCCACAGTCACCTAAGTGGGAAGGAAATCCAAAAAAGAGAAGATATATGTTGTTGCTGTTTAGTGGCCAAGTCATGTCCGACCCATTGTGACCCCATGGACTATAGCCCACAAGGCTCTTCTGTCCACAGGGTTTTCCAGGCAAGAACACTGGTGTGGGCTGCCTTTTCCTTAGAGCTAATGCACTCTGCAAGTCTGGAAGGCTGCAGTCCGTGGGGTTGCTGAGAGTCAGACACGACTGAGCAACTTCCCTTTCACTTTTCACTTCCATGCGTTGGAGAAGGAAATGGCAACCCACTCCAGTGTTCTTGCCTGGAGAATCCCAGGGACGGGGGAGCCTGGTGGGCTGCCGTCTATGGGGTCTCACAGAGTCGGACACGACTGAAGCGACTTAGCAGCAGCAGCACCAATGCACTCTGCAGAACATCAGAAACCAACCCAATATTGTAAAGCAACTCTACTCCAATAAAAAAGTAAAAAGAGAGAGAGATGGTTAAAGAGTTACCTTATGCCTGCTTTATTTGCAGAAGCTTGCCTTCCAGATGTTGAAATAAAGACGGTGGGGAGATGGACATCCCTGGTGGTCCAGTGGTCAAGAATCCGCCTGCCGATGTAGGACACATGTGTTCCATCTGTGGTCCAGGAAGATCCCACATGCAGCACAGCAGCTAAGCGCAGAAGCTGCAACTACCATTTTCTGGGATGGTAACATTGATGCGATTCTCTAGGCGTATTCTTTCACAAGACTGTAGTCCACAAGAAGAGAAGTCTCCACAATGAGAAGCCCCCACAATGAGAAGCCCTAATGTCCCCACTAGAGAGGAGACCCTGCTAGCTGTAAGTAGAGGAAAGCCTGCACAGCAATGAAGACCCATCACAGTTGAAATTAAAAAAAAAAACAAAAAGATGGTCAGGAGACAGGAAACTCAATTTGTGGATAATTTAAAAATAGAGCAAAATGTAAGTGAAATTAAACTTTCTAATAACTACTAACAACTCTCAAATAATGGAAGAACAGACATCTGCATTTTCATCACTGAGCTCGCAACGGCTTCAGCGACCACATAGCTGGTCTGTCCTTGGATGGTCCGTGTCTCTAAGGATATCCTGTTTGTTGTAATATCACCGCATCACTCATAGGCTGGCTATGCACATATATACCTTCCAAAGCCAATCAGAAAGCCAACTGTGCTTTCTGTCCGCTGGAAGAAGACACTCAACTACCAGTGGGAATGATGAGCCTGGGCTTGGTCCATCGTCATGGTAACAGCAAGGCCAGGTCCTTCCTTCTCTAAGCATTCCCACACACATCTTTCACTTTCCTTCCGTATTCTCTAATTCCCATTTTGCCTCCCATTCTCACTGTAGGCTCTATTCTGGGACAGTGACATTTGTGTATTTATTTTCTCTGTCTGTGGAATTCTCCAGGCAAGAATACTGGAGCAGCTGGCCATCCCCTTCTCCAGGAGATCTCCCCAACTTGGGGATCGAATCCGCATGTCTGGCATCTCCTGCACTGGCAGGCAGATTCTCTACCACTGAGCCATCTTCGAAAGTGAAAAGTGAAAGTGAAGTCGCTCAGTCATGTCCGACTCTTAGCGACCCCATGGACTGCAGCCTTCCAGGCTCCTCCGTCCATGAGATTTTCCAGGCAAGAGTACTGGAGTGGGTTGCCGTTGCCTTCTCCACTGAGACATCTTTAAAGCCCCCATTTACTTATGTATTTAGTTTTTAAAGGAGGACAGTTGGTTTACAATATCCTGTTGGTTTCTGCCATACATCAACATGAATCAGAAATAGGGGTACCTGCGTCCCCTCCCCCATAACCCCCCTCCCACCTCCCTCCCCATCCCACGCCTCTAGGTTGTCACAGAGCCCCAGCTTGAGCTCCCTGAGTCATACAGCCAATTCCCACTGGCTATTTTATACTTTATATAGTAATGTATGCTTCCAAGCTCCTCTCCATTCATCCTACTCTCTCCTTCCCCTACTGTGACCACAAGTCTGTTCTCTATGACTGTCTCTGTTGCTGCTCTGCCAAGAGGTTCATCGATACCAGGGGGATGCTGACATTTATTTTCCTCTCTAGGCCTTTTTTTTTGTTTGCAGGCTCGACCTACATCTCAACTGAAGGATCCTCACAGATAATTAGGACTGGCCTGCTTTTCCTGAATTTCAGAATGATTCAGTAACAGCACAGAGAAAGACCCTGTGGTGAAGGACTGGCTCATTCTTATCCAAAGGCTTCTAAAATCGAAGGAGACGGTACGGTCTGGAAGCGACCTCCTTTCTTCTCCAGATTCATTTCGGAGACCGTCTGAACCTCACTGAGACGCAACAGCTGCAGTGAAACCCTGCAGTCAGCCTGGACGTCCCCTCTCACAGTGCTCGGGAGTCCTGCCCAACCCTGGGCTGTGAATTTCCCCAGCACCGGCTAGGACAGCTGCGACCCAGAAATAAGAGCTCATCTCAATCAAAACGGGCTTTGAAGCCCGCCTGTGGATAAACACTCTTCATTTATTAACGACTTAATCCTTTGATAAAACTCACTTTGTTAAGTGGCTTGGCTTTGAGAAAACAGCCCGCAAGGATATTTGCATGAGCCTTGGAAAGACTACTGGACAACATGAGATGGCTGAAAATATTGCCCCCAGGCTTCTGGTAAACCTAAGCCATCTATCCCAACCAGGGGTTGGGAGAAGGCGACCCACCTTTGGGAGAAGGTGACCCTAAATTAGCTTGGGTTGAAATAGAATTCCTTTTGGATCTGTTGAAATTTCGCTGTACAGTTTTTTGTGGTCTTTGTTACTGTTATCTTTATGTTTTTAATTTACTCCTTAATTGGAGGATAATTGTTTTACAACGTTGTGTGGTTTGTGCCACACAGTAACACAGATCAGCCATAATTATATATATTTCCCTTCCCTCTTGAGCCAACTCATCCCTCTAGGTCATCATAGGACACCAAGCTGAGCTGCCTGTCTATTCAGCAGCGTTCCACAAGCTATTTTACACACAGTAATGTATATGTGTTGCTGCTATTAATGTTTGATGTATGTTGCTATTTTGTGGCTAAGTCATGTCTGACTCTTTGCGACCTCGTGGACTATACAGTCCATGGGATTCTCCAGGCGAGAATACTGGAGTGGGTAGCCTTTCCCCACTTCAGGGCATCTTCGTAACCCAGGGATCGAACCCAGGTCTCCCACATTACAGGCCGATTTTTTACCATCTGAGCCACGGAGGAAGCCCAAGACTACTGAAATGGGTAGCCTATCCCTTCTCCAGGGGAATCTTCCCAACCCAGGAATCGAACCGGGGTCTCCTGCATGGCAGACGGAAGCCCCCACCCTCTATATCTGCTCTGTATTCTTGCCAGGCAAATAGGGAATAATTCCTTCACAATGCTGTGTTGGTTTACTGCTGTACGAAGAAATGCATCAGCTCTGTGTATACGTATATCACCTCCGTCTTGAGCCTCAAGCCCTCCCAACGCCACCCAGTCCAGATGAAGCTAACTGCAGGGTTGNAGGCCGATTTTTTACCATCTGAGCCACGGAGGAAGCCCAAGACTACTGAAATGGGTAGCCTATCCCTTCTCCAGGGGAATCTTCCCAACCCAGGAATCGAACCGGGGTCTCCTGCATGGCAGACGGAAGCCCCCACCCTCTATATCTGCTCTGTATTCTTGCCAGGCAAATAGGGAATAATTCCTTCACAATGCTGTGTTGGTTTACTGCTGTACGAAGAAATGCATCAGCTCTGTGTATACGTATATCACCTCCGTCTTGAGCCTCAAGCCCTCCCAACGCCACCCAGTCCAGATGAAGCTAACTGCAGGGTTGAACTAAGAAAGCAGATGTGTGCACACGGGGTAGAGAGCTAGGAAGGGTGGGCGGGATGATCTGGGAGACCGGGACTAACACAGCTACACCGCCTCGTGACGGTCTTCTTCACTTTTTTAATGACTCATCCACACGGAGGATCTGGTTTAAATGCTAAGTTGAAGCCAGGAGACTAGTAAGAATACATAGTCGGAAGAGTCAGCGGCCGTAGACATCTGGTAAACCGAACTGCGTCATAGAAACACCGCTTCACGGGAAATTCGGCTTCTTCTCGTTCCACCAAGGTGGAGAATATAAAACACAGCAGAAATGGGGTGGGGGAAAAAAAAAACCTCATTGGCACTGCCTGTGACCTGCAGCCTGGTTACACTGCCTGCGGGTCTTTTAAGCCATAAGCCAAAGTGATGGAATTAATAGGGTGGCTGTGTTGATGTGTCGGAGAAGTACAGGTATTGTGTCAGAGGGGAAGGGCGTGGCTCATTGTACCTCTGCAGAGAGCTAGCTAGAGAGAGGGAGGGAGGCAGAGAACAAAGTTCTGGAGCGACTGGGTGATTTTTCATGGTAAAAGAGAATTCGTATCTGACGACCTAGTTCTTTCTTGGCTTTGGGAAACCCCGAGAGACAAGCAGTAACATACGCGTTAAAATGCAATCAGACCCAAAGGAAAACACGAGCATTAAGAAGAAAAAGGAAATCTAAGAGAAACGGCACAACTATCAAGTGAATTAAAAAAAGTGCAAACGCCCATATCTGTAAATCTGATGTAGCAACAATGAGGAGACACAAAGGCACATTCAAAATGCCAAAATGAGCATTTTTAAAAATCCTTATAGAATAGATCTGTGCTTGCCAACGAGGTCAGGAGTTGGGGAGAGATGGGGTGGGAGTCTGGGATTGAAAGGGAAGTGAAAGTCTGCTCAGTCATCTCTGACTCTCTACGACCCCATAGACTATACAGTCCACGGAATTCTCCAGGCCAAATACTGGTGGATAGCCTTTCCCTTCTCCAGGGGGTCTTCCCAAACCCAGGAATCGAACCAGGGCTGCCTGCATTGCAGGTAGATTCCTTACCAGCTGAGCAACCAGGGAAGCCCAAGAAAACTGGAGTGGGGTAGCCTATCCCTTCTCCAGGGGATCTTCCTGACCCAGGAATCAAACCAGGGTCTCCTGCATTGCAGGCACATTCTTTACCAGCTGAGCTATCAGGGAAGCCTGGAGTTTGGGATTCAGTTCAGTCACTCAGTCCTGTCCGACTCTGCGACCCCATGAATCGCAGTACATCAGGCCTCCCTGTCCATCACCATCCCCCGGAGTTCACTCAGACTCGCGTCCATGGAGTCCATGATGCCATCCAGCCATCTCATCCTCTGTCGTCCCCTTCTCCTCCTGCCCCCAATCCCTCCCAGCATCAAAGTCTTTTCCAGTGAGTCAACTCTTCTTATGAAGTGGCCAAAGTACTGGAGTTTCAGCTTCATCATCATTCTTTCCAAAGAAATCCCAGGATTGATCNTGTGAGATGAACGCAATTGTGTGGTAGTTTGAGCATTCTTTGGCATTGCCTTTCTTTGAGATTGGAATGAAAGCTGACCTTTTCCAGTCCTGTGGCCACTGCTGAGATTTCCAAATTTGCTGGCATATTGAGTGCAGCACTTTCACAGGGATTAGCAGATGTCAATTAGTATATCTAGGATGCATGGAAAAAGATCCTACTATACAGCATAGGGAACTATAGTCAACATTTTGTAAGAACCTTTAAGGGAAAACAATATGAAAAACACACACACACCCATAAAGTGAAACACTTTGCTGTACAGCTGAACCTAACACAATGTTGTCAATTAACTACACTTCAATTTTTAAAAAATGGGGAACTGATAAAAAAAAAAAGTCAAAAAAGAAATTCACATAGAATGAGTCTCTGCTAAACTTATTTTCAAATTTTCTATTACAAGGTTAAATTATGTTTTTAATCACTGAAATGGACATATATAAGCAAACATCTTCAAAACCCACTGGATGTGGAAGGAAACAAAATATAATTGAAGTCCCCCGAGTGTCTTATAGAGGCAAACTGAGCTTAGAGGAGACATGGAATTACGAGGAAACGGATCCCAGTGAACAGCATTGATATTTCCCCTGAGAAATACGGTTTTTTTTTTTTTTTTGAGAAATGACAAGCAGAGTGTTTTCCTTGATGGCTTCAACAAACAAGCTTCAGCTACATGTGTTCTGGAAGGAAATGTTCAGGTGTGGAAAATTATCCCCATGGCTGATTTTGTGTATGTATGTGTTTGTTAGGCAGGTACTAATTTCCATTAATATATTGGAGCTTCCTTGATGCCTCAGTGGTATAGAATCCATCTGCCAACGAGGAGACTCAGGTTCAGTCCCTGGGTTAGGACCATCCCCTGGTGAAGGGCATGGCAACCCACTCCACTGTTCTTGCCCAGAGAATCCCATGGACAGAGGAGCCTGGTGGGCTACAGTCCATAGGGTCCCAAAGAGTCGGACATGACTAACATGACTCAGCATGCATTTATTAATAAATGTGCACAATAAAAGGTCATAATGTCAACATTTCAGTGATTTTATGAGGCCTTGGAAAATGATTTACTTAGTGCTAGTTTGAGGAATATGTGCGTCCCAGGTAGTTCAGCTGGTAAAGAATCCACCTGCAATGCAGGAGACCCCAGTTCAATTTCTGGGTTGGGAAGATCCCCTGGAAAAGGGATAGGCCACCCACTCCAGTATTCTTGGGCTTCCCTGGTGGCTCAGATTGTAAAGAATCTGACTGCAATGTGGGAGACCCAGGTTTGATCCCTGTGTCTGGAAGATCCCCTGGAGGAGGCCATGGCAACCCTCTCCAGTATTCTTGCCCGGAGAATCTCATGGACACAGGAACCTGGTGGGCTCCAGTCCATGGGGTCGCAAAGGAGTTGGACATGACTTATGAACTAAACAACAACAATTTCCACATTTCACTGAGAAGAAAGGATGGAGGGAAGAAAAAAGAAAGAAAGAAAAGGAATGAAGAGAAAAACAGAAAGAAAAAAAGAGAAAGGGAGAAAGAAAGACAATAATTGGGGTTTTCCTATTTTGAGGCTGCAAGTTCTCAACTCTAAGTTGCATGGGCCCTGGAGCTGATCAGTGGACAGATAAGACAGTGTCTGTGGATGTGTGTGCATGGGGGTGGGGGAGAGAGGAGGTGTGGATGAAACTCTGAAGTGATTTGGAAAGATGACAGTGGAAATTCTTTATCTGGGTTGGAAGCAGGATTCCCAGATGCCATTTTCCAAGAGCAAACCTCCTCCCTTGTTCTTTGGTCGGTTCTTGGTGTCTTCGCCTTGGGAGTTGGTCCTCGTCAGAGGACAGAAAGATCCCAGTGGCTCAGGTCTTGTCCTCAGACTGGCCCCAGGCCACCCATGCCAACAGATGGATTAGAACAGAGTCATGGACAAGCAGAAAAACACAATCCATCACGGAGACACCGTGCCAATTCTCTGCCCACTCCCTGGGGGCCAGCGTCTGGGTCGACAGCTCTCATGTTCATTTCCACTGCAGATTACTTGCTTATTATGGAAACACGTTGACAAACCTACGATCCGTCTCACACATCTGCAGTGATTTGAGCTTGACTCTTGTGGCATGCCCAGACAGTGTTGGAAGAGCAGTGTGGACCGTGAGCTATGAAGACTGTGAGGCTCGGGATTCACACTGCTTTCCTAGCCAGACAGAGCCTGGTGATCACAGCTCTTAAAACTCCCATTTTCCACTGGCCCAGCTCCCTCAGTGTTTCTGCCAACAGCTCGTTGTCCCTGTGGGTGCTCTCTGAATTCATAACATGTTGCATCAGCCTGGAGTCATCCAGAGAGGTCCCCGTTTTGGAGAGCTGCCAGGGAACAAAGATCCCACATGCCTTGCACAAACTAAGGCCACCCACCACAACTAGAGAATCCATTCAACGCAACGAAGCATCCCACATATGACAAGGAAGAAGCAGAGTGATGAAGCTAAGACCCTACACAGCCACATAAATATTTAAAAAAAAAAAAAAAAAAGACCTGCACGATTCACTGGCATTACTTCAAACTCTTGCCATCACCCAGGTCACGCTAGGTCATGCTTGTCAGTGTGTCTGTTAGTCACTAAGCTGTGTCTGACTCTTTGAGACCCTATGGACTGTAGCCAGCCAGGCTCCTCTGTCCATGGGATTCTCCGGGCAAGAATACTGGAGTGGGTTGCAATTCTCTTCTCCAGGGGATCTTCCTGTCCCAGGGATTGAACCCAGCTTTCCTGCACTGCAGGCAGATTCTTCACCATCTGAGCCACCAGGATTGTGCTTACCTGGATGAAATTCATCCACCTGTGTAATGACAGACACGCGCCTCTCCACAGCCCTCCTCAAATATTCTATTCACCCCAAGTGCCTTTACTCATTAACTTTCTTCACATATGGACGTGTAACCTGTGGGCATTTGACACTTTCTCTTGGGTCTGATGACCAAGTAAACTCACAGTCTAAGTGTGGTGTTCCAGGAAGGGGTAAAAAAAAAATTGGTATCTTGGCATGGAGGTAAAATTCCTTCCTGGGTGGGGACAATCCCCTGGGGAAGGGAATGGCAACCCACTCCAGTATTCTTTCCTGGAGAATCCCATGGACAGAGGAGCCTGGCGGGCTACAGTCCATGGCGTCACAATAACGATGCATTGATTGCTAGTGGCTCGTTACTTGTGACCAATGTGTCATGCCAATAGGCAAAGCTAATAATAAGGGAAACTGGGCATGACGTCTATGAGAACTTGCTGAACAATCTTCTAGATAATTCTGTTAAGTCTAATACTGTTTCAAAATAAAAGTATATTTAACAAAAACCCAAAATGCACAATATATACTAACCATTTTCATGCATTATATGGTCAGAGAAGGTTGCACTAAAGACATGCATTGCTTCCTTACATTTAAGCTGAAACCATTCTATGAGAATAAATCAATGAAGTCTTTTTATTAGATGCCATCTTAAGTAATTAATTTAGAGAGATAATGGCATTGACACGGTTAGGATCCTGAGCTATATTATATCCTTATCCTTCAGAGGGCAGACAGAATGAAAATCACAGTCACAGAAAACTAACCAAACTGATCACATGGACCACAGCCTTGTCTAACTCAATAAGACTATTAGCCACGCCATGTAGGGTCACCCAAGATGCCCGAGTCATGCTGGAGAGTTCTGACAAAACATGGTCCACTGGAGAAGGCAATGGCAAACCACTTCAGTATTCTTGCCTTGAGAAGCCCATGAACAGTATGAAAGGTGAAAAGATGTCACACTGAAAGCTGAACTCCCTGGGTCGGTAGGTGCCCAGTATGCTATGAGATAGCAGGATGGCATCACTGACTCGATGGGCATAAGTCTGAGCAAGCTCCGGGAGTTGGCGATGGACAGTGAGGCCTGCGTGCCGTAGTCCACGGGGTCGCAAAGAGTCAGATACGACTGAGCCACTGAAGTGAACTGAACTGAGCTAAATGGTACTCTGTGTGACATCAGCTATCAACGCACAACCAAGGATTCACAGGACACAAATTTGCACACATGCTTAGTTGCTCAGTCGTGTCTGACTCTTTGCGGCCCCATGGACTATAGCACACCAGGCTCCTCTGTCCATGGGACTCTCCAGGAGAGAGTACTGGAGTGGGTTGTCATTTCCTTCTCCAGGGGATCTTCCCGACCCAGGGTGGAACCCAGATTTCCTGTGTCTCTTGCCTTGGAGGTGGATTCTTTACCCTCTGAGCCATCAGGGAAGCCCCAGGTTACACCTACAGTAAGTAGTAAGTTTTTAGGCCACTGTACTGAAAATAGAGTGTCAGCTGCATCAGACCCTGAGAAACGTTAACAAAGATAAAGCAGACAGTGCTGACTTAAAGTAAAAAAAAAAAAAGCCAAGCGCTGTCTATCCGAGAGAACTCAGGAGCCCACCGACGTGAGCAAGAAGAAAACACAGAAGGAAATTCCCCTGGTGAGAGATTGCTTTCCATTTGTTCCTGGAGAGAGTGGATCCTGGCTTTCAGTGTCTCAAATTCCCTCCGCTAAGTTTCTTCAACATGCAGTTTCTGGCGGCTCGAAACTCATCATTCTCAGCAAAATGTTCTCAGGAACATGAGTGGGTCTCATGGATCGTGGACAGTATCTTTCAAGACTCTTCATGCAAAAGAGAGGGGGAAAGAGTGAGCGAGAACATGATGGGTTGATACAGATATATTTTATACAGATATATTTTAATTTATCAGCTATAATAACTATTATTTATTGTATATGTTAGAAAATATTTTATTTTATAAAATAACCATGCTCAGTAGTGTGTGACTCTTTGAAACCCCATGGAGTGTAGCCCACCAGGCTCCTCTGTCCATGGGATTCTCCAGGCAGGAATACTGGAGTGGGCAGCCATGCTCTCTGATCCAGGGACTGAACTTGTGTCCCCTGCAATGCACGTGGATTCTTTATCATCTGAGCCACCAGGGAAGCCCTATGTTTAGAAAAGATAACTGATGAAAAAGTACTGTATCTCACAGGGAACTCTGTTCCGTGCTCTGTAGTAACTTAAATGGGAAGGAAATCCAAAACAGAGGGGCTATATGTATACGTATAGCTGAGTCAAAAATCACTGCTGATGGAGATTGAAGCCATGAAATTAAAAGACGCTTACTCCTTGAAAGGAAAGTTATGACCAACCTAGATAGCATATTGAAAAGCAAAGATATTACTTTGCCAACAAAGGTCTGTCTAGTCAAGGCTATGGTTTTTCCAATAGTCATGAGAGTGGACTATGAAGAAAGCTGAGCACCACCGAAGAATTGATGCTTTTGAACTGTGGTGTTGGAGAAGACTCTTGAGGGTCCCTTGGATTGCAAGGAGATCCATCCAGTCCATCCTAAAGGAGATCAGTCCTGGATGTTCATTAGAAGGACTGGTGCAAAAGCTCCAGTACTTTGGCCACCTCATGTAAAGAGCTGACTCATTGAAAAAGACTCTGATGNTGGTTTTTCCAATAGTCATGAGAGTGGACTATGAAGAAAGCTGAGCACCACCGAAGAATTGATGCTTTTGAACTGTGGTGTTGGAGAAGACTCTTGACGGTCCCTTGGATTACAAGGAGATCCATCCAGTCCATCCTAAAGGAGATCAGTCCTGGATGTTCATTGGAAGGACTGATGCAAAAGCTGAAACTCCAGTACTTTGGCCACCTCATGTAAAGAGTTGACTCATTGAAAAAGACTCTGATGCTGGGAGGGATTGGGGGCAGGAGGAGAAGGGGATGACAGAGGATGAGATGGCTGAATGGCATCACTGACTGCATGGACATGAGTTTGCGTGAACTCCAAGAGTTGGTGATGGACAGGGAGGCCTGGCGAGCCGCGATTCATGGGGTTGCAAAGAGTCAGACATGACTGAGTGACTGAACTGAACTGAACTGAACTGAACTGATAGCTGAGTCACTTGCTGTACAACAGAAATCAGCTCAGCACTAACATAGTATATTAAAACAACTATACTCCAATAAAGTGTAATTTTTAAAAAATTTTAAAAATCAAAAAAATAAAGGTTCCCCAACCTATCAATTAGGATCAACCAATTAAAAAAAAAAAGTAGTGCCATAAATATTTCAATAAGTTACATAGTTTGATATAAATGTTTAAAAACATTTCTTGAAAATAGTCTTCATTTTAAGTAATATTATAATAATTGGGTAGTATTTGGGAGCAACAAGAGGCTCTTTTTATAACCAACTCAGTGATTTAACTGGAAGGCAATTCTTCGATGAACATTGATATCCTGTCTTAGAATATTTTTTTTAATATATTCTTGTACTTTTTCTCTGNACTGAACTGAACTGAACTGATAGCTGAGTCACTTGCTGTACAACAGAAATCAGCTCAGCACTAACATAGTATATTAAAACAACTATACTCCAATAAAGTGTAATTTTTAAAAAATTTTAAAAATCAAAAAAATAAAGGTTCCCCAACCTATCAATTAGGATCAACCAATTAAAAAAAAAAAGTAGTGCCATAAATATTTCAATAAGTTACATAGTTTGATACAAATGTTTAAAAACATTTCTTGAAAATAGTCTTCATTTTAAGTAATATTATAATAATTGGGTAGTATTTGGGAGCAACAAGAGGTTCTTTCTGTAACCAACTCAGTGATTTAACTGGAAGGCAATTCTTCGATGAACATTGATATCCTGTCTTAGAATATTTTTTTTAATATATTCTTGTACTTTTTCTCTGAAGCTTTACTTTTTCCTTATTTATTGGCCACGCCGCACAGCTTGTGGGATCTTAGTTCCCTGACTAGGGATTGAACCTTTGCAGAGAAGTGTGGAGTCTTAACCATCGCACTATCAGGAAAGTTCCATTTCTCAGAACATTTTTTAATCATTGCTTTCCCCCCCTAATTTTTGTCTCTTTCCTTATTCCCAAGGAGACAGATTTTGCTTAACAGAAAGGCAGTTAAAGTCCATTTAAACGACTCGATCAGAGGAATGAGTGAAGACGCCGTTTCTAGGAGAAATGAATGAGTAGGAGGTGAGGAAAGTTCCACGGAATAGAATTTGCATTCTATTTCCTTCTCAAGAAAGGCTGGCAACCCTCCAGGAATACGCCCGTGAGTCCACTGAGTCTATCCTGAGTCTTTGATCCTGAGGTGGTTTGTTGATTTTTAGAAGACAAACACTTATTTGAGACTCAAGAAAATGGCCATTGATTTCTGACAGTTGTTTCCACTTCTGTGTGTGTGAAAAGTGATACTGTCCCTTGAAAACCAAGTCCAGGGAGCACACAAATTAAGTTAGTTCTGAATTATGAAGTTAAACCCTTGAAACCAATAACCAGGGTATCGACAATTCTAGCGGTCTGCCTCATAGAGATTTAATGAATGCCTTCAAGGGTCCACTTAATAAGGTTTTATTGAGTTTAAGGGGGAGAAAAAAGATAGCCAGCATTTTTCACTCTGCATTGAGCTGACGGACACAGAAATAATAAAACATAAGATATGATAATGCCAGCACATTAAAGTTAGCTTGCACAAAAAGGTCATCTTTTGAACCTTTTTTTTTTTTTTCTGGATTCAAATGAACTCTCTAGATACAGAAGATGCGTATTTCAAAACTGACTGTAGGGGGAGGGGGGAAATCAAAGGTACCCTCTCTCAGATAAAGGAAATCTCACAGCAATTTCAACTGTGCTCCTGTGTGGTTTATAAACGGTGGTAATTCTTAAAACATCGCTAGAGAGTGGAGTTTGAAAAAAGCATTATAAAGTATATTCCCTTTAGAAAAGATGTCACAATATTGAAAATTATGAGTGATCTGCCTTTTAGAAACTTTTAGCAATCTGCTCTGCTACATTTTAGAGCCGTACTTTATCATGGAACTGTCTCTGCAGTGATGAAAATATTCTATGTCTGAGCTGTTCCCTATGCTAACCACCAGCCAGGGTTAGTTACAAGTTACAAAGTTCCACGTATTTGGAGACACTAGTTTCAAAGAATGAATTCCATACATGAAAGTGCACACATTTCATAACCGTGTGCTCAGTTCAACCCTTAACAACATCCTTTAAAAGCATCTCCATGCATTTCAACGCACACTGCAAGAATTATATATACAGATTGGACTGTTTCCAAAATTATGCCAACCTATGGGAATTTTGCTTTCTTCGGTCCCAATTCTGAGGGGTTTGTATGTGGTTTCAACCATGAAATGTATAGACAAACTATGCTCTTTTTTAAAAAAAAAGTTTTTTGTTTTTTGTTTTTAAATCGAGACCCTTTTAAAAGTCTTTCTTGAATTAGTGACAATACTGCTTTTGATTTATACTTTGTGGGTTTTCTTGGCCTGGCGGCATGCGGGATCTTGGTTCCCTGACCTGGGATCGAACCCACACCCACTGCAGTGGAGGGAAAGTCTTCACCACTGGACCGCCAGGGAAGTCCCCAGAATATGCTCTTTCCTTATGAAAGACCGGAAGAAAGACTTTAAGGCCCCAGTGATACAATGTCATTTCTCTTTGATGCCAGAGGCAGAACCACAATGTGCTCTGAGATTAAAGAAACATTATTGCTATTACTATCATTATTATGACCCATTAATAAAAAACATTAATTTTTATACCATTAATACTGTTAATAAAAATCATTATTAATAAAATCATTATTATGTTTTTTTGTTTTCTTCTAAAGAAAAAAGTAAGTGCATATAAATATCATAGTATTTAGTCTCAATGCGGGCCACAGCTACTGTGCATCCTCTCAGCATGGTTTTGGGTTTATTTTTTTTTTCTGTTTTATTGAGAAATAACTGGTGTGTGTGTGTCTCACCATAAGTTTAAGGCATACACCATGATGGTGTGATGCAGAAATACTGTCAGACGATATCCACAGTAGCCTCCACCAACACCGTTAATGTAACAAGCACATCATTTTTAATATAGACACACACTCTGCTTGAATCTAGGACAGGGTGACAACACTGTTTTTAAAAGGTCAAAATAATAGTTATTTTAGGCTTCGCAGACGTAAAGGTTCTGTTGGAAAGACCCAGTTCTGTTCCTTTAGGTCTCATGAAGCCACAGAACTGAATCGGGGTTATTTTCCAATAATGATTATTTTATGAATTAGATGTCAGGTTTGATGGCCACGGTTCACCAACACCTGACATGGAGTAACAAATTCAGGCAATTTGGGGCTTCTGTTTCACTTTTTCATCGTTAATTTGGACGTCAATCTCTTATTTTAAGGCTGTTTATATCGGCATGTCCTCTTTCTTTTAAAAAAAAGTTTTTACATTTATTTATTTTGCTGCACAGGGTCTTAGCTGTGGCAGCTGGGATTTAGTTTCCTGACCAGGGATTGAACTCAGGTCCCCTGCTTTGGGAGCACAGAGTCTTATCCACTGGACCACAGGGAAGTTTCTCCTCTTTCTCAATGGTAACCATTTTCCGCAGTCTCAATCGTAGAAGCAGTCAGCAGTCTTGCTGGTCTTGATGCACAAGGTGACCTTGCTTACAACATCTTTAGATGTCAACCAAACGAGGAGACATCAAAGTCATTTTCAAACACTTCAAGGACAATTTTCCAATATTCAATGATACTGCATCTTTTTTTTTTTTTTCTTAATTGCTCAGTTGTGTCCGACTCTTTATGACCCCATAGACTGCAGCTCACCAGGCCCCGCTGCTCATGGGATTCTCCAGGCAGGAATATTGGAGTGGGTTGCCATTTCCTCCTCCAGGGGATCTTCCCCACCCAGGGGTCGAACCCAGGTCTCCTGCATCGTAGGCAGATTCTTCACCAACTGAGCCACCAGGGAAGCCCGTATTGCAATTAATGTTGCTATAATTATCTGGAAATCTTTAGAATGGATTTTGAGGGGCTGCCCAGGTAGCTCCCTGGTAAAAAAATCTACCTGACGATACAGGTTTGATCCCTGCTCACGGAGATTACCTAGAGAAGGACAGAATACTATACATTTTATGCCATTATATATCTATGTATAATACTACATATTTTTATATGTTGGGATAATGTATTATTTAAACCAAAATTTATGTAAAGGGATATTATATTATTTATCAAAAAATTTATATATAGATAACATATATGTTATACATATACATAGTAATGCTCAAAATTCTCCAAGCCAGGCTTCAGCAATACGTGAACCATGAACTTCCTGATGTTCAAGCTGGTTTTAGAAAAGGCAGAGGACCCAGAGATCAAATTGCCAACATCCGCTGGATCATGGAAAAATCAAGAGAGTTCCAGAAAAACATCTATTTCTGCTTTATTGACTATGCCAAAGCCNATACATGTACATGCACAATATAGAAAAAATAGTTTACTATCTAAACCAGAATTTCTGTATATAACAGAAATATATATATATATACATATGTGCCTAGTATATGTCTGACTTTCATTCAATAAATACTCATGGAGAATCAATTTGAAGTGGCCTCTGAATTTAATGAAGATCCTTTGTATTTTTCTTTTAAATACTTATTTATTTGGCTGCATCAGGTCTTAGCTGTGGCCTGTAAATATAATTACCTGCCTAAGGATTGAAACCCAGGCCCCTGCTTTGGGAGTGTGCGGTCCTACGCACTGGACCTCAAATGAAGTCCTGTGGTCATCTGTTCTTACATATTCATTAAAATAAGTGAGCCATCCTTATTTTTTCATAAAGCTTTTTCTTCCACAATAATCATATTTATGGCCACTAGATTCACCATTTTGAGAGGAAATAAAGACAGATCATTTGGGAGAATACTCCAAAGAACAAAGACAGGACCCTGTTAACCTCAGAGACAGTGCTAGAGGGGGACGGGCACGAAGGGCTTTGGTGGCTGTCAAAATCCAAGCTGGGTGAACAGTGGCTTTAACTCTACACAGGGATTTGCAGCGGCAGCATCTGGTTACGGGATGGTGGACTAGGGTGGGCTGGGAACAGGAGAGAGAGGGGAACAGGAGAGAGAGGGGAGCAGGGGAGACTCACACAAGAGAGGGGAGCAGGGGAGGTTCACACAGGAGAAAGAGGGGAGCAGGGGAGACTCACAGAGGAGAGAGAGGGGAGCAGGGGGGACTCACACAGGANACAGGAGAGGAGGGAAGGGGAGGCTCACACAGGAGAGAGAGGGGACCAGGAAGGGCTGGGAACAGGAGAGAGAGGGGAGCAGGGGAGACTCACACAGGAGGGGGAGCAGGGGAGACTCACACAGGAGAGAGAGGAGAGCAGGGGGGACTCACACAGGAGAGAGAAGGGAGCTGGGGAGGCTCACACAGGAGAGGAGGGAAGGGGAGACTCACACAGGAGAGGGAGGGGAGCAGGGGAGACTCACACAGGAGAGGAGGGAAGGGGGGACTCACACAGGAGAGAGGGGAGCTGGGGAGACTCACACAGGATAGACGACTAGGGATGCTAGGGACGGGAGGGAGGACCAGCAGAGAGTGATAGAATCACAAAGGCACCGAGCGGTGCAATCTCACACCTAAGAAAATCTCATGCAGACTTCAATGAGCTGCATTTTCAGAAGGTATTCCCGTCCCTGTGTTTCCACTGTTTGGACCCTGCTGTTTTCCTTCTGTACAGAATCGTGAGTGTACCTTGCTCTTGTTCCTAATAATACCGAATCCCCAAAGTGAGCATCAACCTTTTGTCGCTTCTCCCTTAACATTAATGGGACCGTCGAGCTTTTAAGCNGCAGGGGGGACTCACACAGGAGAGAGAGGGGAGCAGGGGAGCCTCACACAGGAGAGAGGGGAGCTGGGGAGACTCACACAGGATAGACGACTAGGGATGCTAGGGACGGGAGGGAGGACCAGCAGAGAGTGATAGAATCACAAAGGCACCGAGCGGTGCAATCTCACACCTAAGAAAATCTCATGCAGACTTCAATGAGCTGCATTTTCAGAAGGTATTCCCGTCCCTGTGTTTCCACTGTTTGGACCCTGCTGTTTTCCTTCTGTACAGAATCGTGAGTGTACCTTGCTCTTGTTCCAGATAATACCGAATCCCCAAAGTGAGCATCAACCTTTTGTTGCTTCTCCCTTAACATTAATGGGACCGTCGAGCTTTTAAGCTGCAAAGACTTCTCAGTTAAGACTAAGAAATAATACAGCTAAACAAGAATGGACATCACGAGTTAGGGTGAACTCTGGGAGCTGGTGGTGGTCAGAGAGGCCTGGCCTGCTGCAGACCATAGGGTCGCAAAGAGTCAGATACGACTGAGCGACTGAACCGAACTGAAACAATAATTGGGCCTTTCCTGGCAGTCTTGTTGTTGAGACTTCACCCTCCAGGGCAGGGCACACGGGTTCCATCTCTGGTCCAGGAGGAATACACGTGCCGAGGAGCAACTGAGCCCACTCAACCCAAGTACTGAAGCCCCCTCACCCTAGACTTCATGGTCTCCCCAACAAGAGAAGCCCCTGCAACGACAGGCCCACACAGAACAAATCGAGAGTTGCCCTGGCTCGCTGCAACTGGAGAAAAGCCCTCATACATCAGCAGAGACCCAGCAGAGCCAGAAGCCAATGACTAAATAAGCCCCTTACAAGCAATAACACGGAGACTTCCCCGGTGGCCCAAGGGTGTAAGGCTTCTCTTCTCCACGCAGGGAGCACAGGGTTGATCTCTGGATGGGGAGCTTGCATTCCACGTGCCTTGTGGCCAAAAACCCCAAGACGGAAAACAGAAGCTATATTGTAACACACTCAATAAAGACTTTATTGTAAAGTAAAAGAAATTATAAAAAGAGAAATTTAATGTTCAGTTTATAAACTGTATTCTATTTTTAAGTCCATGAATATGTAACTACTTTTAAGAAACCTTAGATTAATGATTCAACCCATTTATAATCATTTTAAATAAACATCTCCTAATAGCTTAAAAAAAAAATGGTTCACATGAAAAAAAGTTTACAAAAAATAAGCAATAATATTGACAAAGCTTTTATTTCTGATTACATTGCTGCTATAGACATTTGCTATTTTTAATTATTAATCNCCACGCAGGGAGCACAGGGTTGATCTCTGGATGGGGAGCTTGCATTCCACGTGCCTTGTGGCCAAAAACCCCAAGACGGAAAACAGAAGCTATATTGTAACACACTCAATAAAGACTTTATTGTAAAGTAAAAGAAATTATAAAAAGAGAAATTTAATGTTCAGTTTATAAACTGTATTCTATTTTTAAGTCCATGAATATGTAACAACTTTTAAGAAACCTTAGATTAATGATTCAACCCATTTATAATCATTTTAAATAAACATCTCCTAATAGCTTAAAAAAAAATGGTTCACATGAAAAAAAGTTTACAAAAAATAAGCAATAATATTTACAAAGCTTTTATTTCTGATTACGTTGCTGCTATAAACATTTGCTATTTTTAATTATTAATCCATTTTTTGTATCTCACTGATATTTTTCATTGCCATGGCTGCCATATTTTCAACATGATTTTCCAATGAGATTAGCTTCTGGGTTTGATATAAAATGTCTGGAAACTTAGACAGGTTTGCATGGACTGTGGAGACACTGTGCCAGCTTATTTGAAATATGAGCCAAGTGGAGATTTTATGACAAGACCTACATCTCACTCTCAGCTCTATTGACTCAGAATATGATTCCGGCCTCATCAGGCTAAAGAAAATGACAAAAAAATAATTCTTCATCAATGCAGCTTATTGGGAGAATGTTATAATCTAAAATCAAGCTCAACATCTTTATCATTGAGGGTGGTGTCACTGGGCTTGGTGGCAAGTGTGCCCAGGAGACAGTCTCAGAGGCTGAGTGGGAAGGCAATCTGTCATAATCTGTGCAGTGCTATAATACATTAATAGAAATCTATTCTGAAATTTAAAGGGGAGAAGCTAAGTGAGACATCGCAGGGGGAGCAAAGACAGGAAAATACAGTTACAGCGTGTCCATGAATGGGCACTGAGCCATGGTGGAAAGAGATTAAGGATGTTTGCCTATGCAACATTAGATTTTTACAGAGACACACTGAATCAGAAAAATATATACATTCGGCAACTCACATGGCAAATATCAATCTATGCGTCAGTTTCAAAAGTCCTTGGAAACTGTGTCTTTTATCCATTAGGATGTGTCTTCTCAGATGATGTAAGGCATTTTCACGACAACAAAGCACAGAGATAAGGTTGGGGATGAATGAGATTCTTGACACGTGTCCCCAAGGAGGACAAAAACCCACAGATCTTGGGCCTCCTCTGGTGGTCCAGTGATTAAGACTTGACCTTCCAATGCAAGAGCTGTGGGTTCGACCCCTGGTCAGGGAGCTAAGATCCCTCACACCTCGAGGCCAAACACCCAAAACTTAAAACAGAGGTGGTGTTGTCAGAGATTCAAGAAAGAGTTAAAAAATGGTGCAGATCAAACTTTAAATAGAACCCACAGAGCTCTGTAGCCCGGATCCAAGTAGCACCTTCCCATACTGACTCTCCGTCTTGCCAGTGCACGGGTAAATGGGGAAAAGAAATCAAATACGGGAAAAGAAGGAAAGAAAAAAAAACAAAACAAAACAGCTAGACAGCCACAAAATCAGGGAAGGGAGATGCAAGACAGAGGTTCAACCACGAGACACAGAGTTGAAAGAGGGAGAGGAGATGACAGAGGATGAGACGGTAGGATGGCATCACTGACTCGATTGACGTGAGCAGCTGCTCATCTTCTGGGTTCTATTCCTGGTTGGGGAACTAGATCCCCCGTGTCTCAGGGAGTAGCCAAAATTTATTTTTTAAAAAATAGGTAAGCATAAAAAAATAAGCGTTGGATTCCTGCAGCTGCTAAAGCAATCTATCTAAAAGGATGTAGCTAATCACCACAGCCATCCATTCTCTCACGGTTCTGGAGCTGAGGTCTGGAATCCGGGGGCTGTGTCTTTTCTCAGAATATCCAAGGAACCCCTCCCCTCCGCCCCTGCCTCCCAGCAGCCCCTGAGATTGCTTGACTTCTCACTTCATCACGCCCATCTCTGCCTCTGTCATCACACGAGTTTCCTCAGGTGTCTCTCTTTCTCCGTGGAAGTCTGCTCTCCCGGCACTGCGTCATGCCCCACTCTTGGCGACCCCGTGGACTGTAGCCCGCCAGGTTCCTCTGTCCATAGGATTTCCCCAGGTACAAATACTGCAGTGGGTTGCCACTTCCTTGTTCAGGGATTCTTTCGGACCCAGGAATTGAACCTGCATCTCCCGGATTAGCAGGCAGATTCCTTAACAATGCACCACCTGGGAAGACCCTCTGTCCATGTATATTTCTGCATTTCTTCTCTTCTTGTAAGAGAAGATATGAAAGAGGGAGAAGGGGACGACGGAGGATGAGACGGTTGATATGATACCAGTCATATTAATAGTGAGCCCACTCTACGCCCACATGACATCTGAACTTACATCTGCAATCACTATTTCCAAATAAGATCACAGTCATAGGAAAGAACCCAAAACAGAGCTGCCATACGACCCAGCAATACTACTCTTGATCACACATCCAGAGAAAACCATAATTCGAGACAATACGGGCACCCCGGTCTTCACAGCAGTGCTATGCACGATAGTCAGGACATGGAAAGAACCAAACTGTCCATCAAGAGAGGAATGGGGGATAAAGAAGAGGAGGCACATATGTACAATGGAATATTCCTCAGCTGCCGAAAGGAACAAAATAATGCCATTTGCCACAACATGGACGGACTTAGAAATTATCATACGAAGTGTAGTAAGTCAGAGAGACATAAATATCATATGCCATCACTTACCTGTGGAATCTTAAAAAAGCAGTATATATATATATTAAAAAAAACCAACCCTTATATACAAAGTAGAAACAGACTCACAGATACAGAAACCAACCTTATGGTTACAAGGTGGGAAAGCAAAGACAGTTCAGTCGCTCGGTCACGTCCGACTCGTCACGATCCCAAGGACGGCAGCACGCCAGGCTTCCCTGTCCTGCACCATCCCTCAGGGCTTGCTCAAACTCATGTCCACTGAGTCAGTGATGCCATCCAACCATCCTATCCTCTGTTGCCCCCTTCTCCTCCTGCCTGCAATGTTTCCCATGGAGGAGATAAATGGAAAGGGTGGTGTTGACATATAGACATGACTACATGTTGATAATTAACAAAGACATATAACCTCAGATATGCAGATGACATCACCCTTATGGCAGAAAGTGAAGAGGAAATAAAAAGCCTCTTGATGAAAGTGAAAGAGGAGGGTGAAAAAGTTGGCTTAAAGCTCAACATTCAAAAAATGAAGATCATGGCATCTGGTCCCATCACTTCATGGGAAATAGATGGGGAAACAGTGGAAACAGTGTCAGACTTTATTTTGGGGGGCTCCAAAATCACTGCAGATGGTGA
>SJYB01005587.1:462734-473781 GCA_006408585.1 Antidorcas marsupialis | reverse complement strand
CGCGCGCGCGCGCGCGCACCCTTCCACTTGCCCTCGAGGCATAATCTCTGTCTACTCACAGAATTATGGCTTCCCCCAACATTGGGAGTGGCAAGGGAATTCCCCCGGCCTTGCAGATTCAAATAATGCTTGAGTGGCAGCTGATGCTGTCCTCTTGACCACGCAGGAGCCCAAGGGGTCTTTCTCTTGCTCTCACTCTCTCATGCAACTCAAAGGTTTCTTTCTCACTTCTTATCTCTGTGCCCTTCTAGGGAATTGTTACCAAGTCCAAGCTCACTCTGTTTGCCGCATGATAGACCCATGAGTCTGAGAGATGAGGGGTTGAGGCTTTATTTGGCAGTCTGCTGACCAAAAAGATGGCAGGCTAGCACCTCAAAATAACCATTTTGTTCGGGCCTGGCTGTCAGGTTCTTCTATGGATCGGAGATGGGGGGAGGTGAGAAAACAAAGTAAAAAGACTACTCAGTTCTTGAAAATGTCCCCTAGAATGGCAAGCCTCAGGCAGAGGAATGTGTTAGTCTCACTTCCTTACAGGGGAATGTGTTAGTCCTTCACAGGTGGGTGGCTCAGTTTATCTCCCTGAGGCAAGCCATTATGTTTGCTTACAATAACAAAAAGAGTTAAAATATCTGAAGCAGGTTTAGTGTAAATTTGAAATTAACCCCTCTTGGTTACAGAATGATTTCCTAGACATCATTCCTAAGCTGCATCCCTGACACTGTCAAACTCAGTGCCCATTTCTATCTTAGCTGACAGGAAGATAGGGCAAAGGATTTTGGGTTTTTCTGTCATCTAGTCTCTCACCTCACTTTATGCCCAGAAATCTTTACTACAATTTCTCCACCTCCCAACCCTCAGACTTTGAGCACCATACCATCTTTCTTGGTGCCCAACCCCAATTTCTCCAAGGGTTCCTCTATACATCTACTGGAGCCCCTTCACTCTAGTCCTTGGCAGCCTCCACAATGCTATGGATAGCCTATTAAACTGGCTGCTACCCAGAAGCCTGAATTAAAAACTTCGTGGATGCTCAGTCTCAAAAGTACATCCCAGCATAGGAAAACTTACAATAGGACATAAACACTATGGGCAGGAAATTCTTCCTCAGGAAAATCCTGAGCGGTCTATGCTGGAAAGCCCTCCTCCAGCCTTGCTGGGTTGGGTGCCCTGCACAGGCTATCACAGGGGCCAGAGATGTCTGGTCAGAAATCAACGGGAGAGTAGAGGATGCTTAAAACCCCATCAGATTCAAAGGGAATTTGGGGGACACTCTGAACACCTTCAGGTTAGAGTCTCCCGGTAAGTGTTTCCAGGAAACCACATTCCATTCTAGGAGGGCTGTCTTATTCTCAGTTGTAGGTTACTCTACATGGGAGGATTTCTCTCCAAGCCAGAAGAAACACTTCTGGAATATATCCTTAAGAACTGGAATTTTTTTAAAATTTAGGAGTTAAAAAAGGAGAATCTTGATAGGGCCCACATGGGGTCTCATTGATAAGATGGCTCATTATGTAGATTTTGAAACAAAGAATAAAATCACAGTGATCCATGAGACTGACCAAATTGCCCAAATGGCATGCCGTTTTCTCACTGGCACCTGTCTTCTCAAAGCTGAGACTACCAGATTCCAGACCTCCAGCTACGTGACCATCCCTTCAGAGAATTTTTCATTGATGGGGTATAAGAAGGACCCCATCAGAAATGGAGGGTGCTGGTTCTCTTTAAGGGCCTGTCACCTTCTCATTTCCCTCTAATAAAATAATTTTTCTTGCATGACTGCCCAGCTGGCTCTATATTTCTCTGCACTCTCTTTACATTCTTGTGCCAAAACCTAGGAGCGAAGATTCACCACAACTGGGTTGCCCGGAGCCAGCATGAGGAACCCTACCCATGACAAGGTCATGCGGAAGGAAACCTGATGAAATGCAAGGACGTGATCAGGCTTCAGGGGTTCCCACTGGAATTTCCTGAGCACCCACCTCCCAAGACCAGAGTCTGCCGGCTTTACTGTGTTATGCTTTCCACCTACTCTTCTGTCATTAACAGAGGGCTGTCCCCCCCACCACCTATTTCTGGAAAAAAAATTAATTTAGAGCTTTTAGATAATAAATCTCCTGGGCATAATACGAGTGTTTCAATCCAAAAACCCCTCTGATGGCTTTCTAGCCTGACTGCAGGACTCGTACAGCTGCGCATGTGATTGTTTGAGGCCTCACAACCATGGAAAGCACAGTTCAGTCCCTCAGTCATGTCTGACTCTTTGCAACCCCATGAATCGCAGCACGCAAAGACTGCCTGTTTGTTACCATCTCTCGGAGTTCACTCAGACTCACGTCCATCGAGTCCATGATGCCATCCAGCCATCTCATCCTCGGTCGTTCCCTTCTCCTCCTGCCTTCAATCCCTCCCAGCATCAGAGTCTTTTCCAATGAGTCAACTCTTCGCATCAGGTGGCCAAAGTACTGGAGTTTCAGCTTTAGCATCATGCCTTTCAAAGAAATCCCAGGGCTGATCTCCTTCAAAACGGACTGGTTGGATCTTCTTGTAGTCTAAGGGACTCTCAAGAGTCTTCTCCAACACCACAATTCAAAAGCATCAATTCTTCAGCACTCAGCCTTCTTCACAGTCCAACTCTCACATCCATACATGACTACTGAAAAAACCATAGCCTTGACTAGATGGACCTTAGTCGGCAAAGTAATGTCTCTGCTTTTGAATATACTATCTAGGTTGGTCATAACTTTTCTTCCTAGGAGTAAGCATCTTTTAATTTCGTGGCTGCAGTCACCATCTGCAGTGATTTTGGAGCCCAAAAACATGAAGTCTGACACTGTTTCCACTGTTTCCCCATCTATTTCCCATGAAGTGATGGGATCGAATGCCAGGATCTTCATTTTCTGAATGTTGAGCTTTAAGCCAACTTTTTCACTCCCCTCTTTCACTTTCATCAAGAGGCTTTTTAGTTCCTCTTCACTTTCTGCCATANCACTGTTTCCACTGTTTCCCCATCTATTTCCCATGAAGTGATGGGACCAGATGCCATGATCTTCGTTTTCTGAATGTTGAGCTTTAATCCAACTTTTACACTCTCCACTTTCACTTTCATCAAGAGGCTTTTAAATTCTTTTCACTTTCTGCCTTAAGGGTGGTGTCATCTGGATATCTGAGGTTACTGATATTTCTCCTGGCAATCTTGATTCCAGCTTGTTCTTCCTCTGGCCCATCGTTTCTCATGAGGTACTCTGCTTATAAGTTAAATAAGCAGGGTGACCATATACAGCCTTGACATACTCCTTTTCCTATTTGGAACCAGTCTGTAGTTCCGTGTCCAGTTCTAACTGTTGCTTCCTGGCCTGCATACAGATTTCTCAAGAGGCAGGTCAAGTGGTCTGGTTTTTCCATCTCTTTCAGAATTTTCCACAGTTTATTGTGATCCACACTATCAAAGGCTTTGGCATAGTCAATAAAGTAGAAATAGATGTGTTTCTGGAACTCTCTTGCTTTTTCCATGATCCAGCGGATGTTGGCAATTTGATGTCTGGTTCCTGTGCCTTTTCCAAAACCAGCTTGAACATCAGGAAACTCACGGCTCATGGATTTCCTTAGAGCCTTGCAAAAGGCAAAAGCTAACCTCAGAACACCAGTAAGCAATACCTACTCCACTGTCAATAAACAAACAACTGATTAAATTCAATCAGGTATCTTTGATGTTAAATTGAGCTATGCTTCTNCTTGAACATCAGGAAGTTCACGGCTCATGGATTTCCTTAGAGCCTTGCAAAAGGCAAAAGCTAACCTCGGAACACCAGTAAGCAATACCTACTCCACTGTCAATAAACAAACAACTGATTAAATTCAATCAGGTATCTTTGATGTTAAATTGAGCTATGCTTCTCCAAATGACTTGCTTTCAGAATATAGATAACAAGTCATGACTTCAGTACCATCCATAGACTCAAAATAGTTTAAAGCTGAAAGGGAACTTAGGTCCAGTTTTTGACATGTTTATTGAATACTAGCTATGTTCCTAGGCTTGTGATGTCACACCTGTGTGATATAAAAAAAAATATGGTCTTTAAGATAATATGTTACAATTTTTGAAAAATCAAGAGCATGTTAGTTTTTAATTGTTTGAGAGAAAAATAATAATGACAATGAGAATACAATTTACCTGCTGAATACTTCCTATGTTTTGTGCATGGTACTAACTTCACCTGTATTTTCTCCTTTGCTTCTCTGTGTATTCTCTGCCCAAGCTAAGAAATATCAGATTAATTTCAGTACAATGCATGGGGCATTCTGAGAAAATTAGGCATTTAATTTAAAATGTATTTATTTTATTATAAGTGGTGATATAAATTTATTATTTTTAAAATCTGTACAATTCTGGGGAAAATACCTCTGAGGGCGTTAAGCATAAGTCACAAACTACCAGAAACTGGAGATTCCAGTATACCCAGCATAATTACAGTGCTAAATAAACCATGATTACCAATAATTGCTATGCTGCTCTTACTTTAATAATATTCTTTTCATTATTTCATTTTTAACTGCTAAAATTGCTTTCAGTCCAGTTCTAAAGCATTTATCAATTGATTTTTATAAAAAAGGATAGTACGTTTGTCATTAGAAAAATAATATTGTTTAAATGAATGAAAATAATATCATGATAAAGTGAATTAAATGGATAACAAGTCAGTTATGTGATACCTTTTTAAATTCAGATTTTATTTTTCTATGAACAAGTTTATGGAATGCAACTGATGTCCTTTTTCAAGCAGACCAAGGGAAAAATGTAACCTCAGCACTTATGGGTACTAATTTGATGGTGCCCATAAAGTCACAGACCATGTCCCACAACAGTAAAGTTTATGATATAGAAATGAACCTGATATCAGTATCTTGTATGAGAACTTGGTGTAAAATAGTAACAATTTTTTGGTGGATAGAAAATTTGTTGATGGTTAAAAAAGTCCTCAACTTTGTCAAGCAAATTATCTTTGGATGCTAATTTTTTTGGTAGGCTATAAATATTAAAATTTTATATTCAGTAGCATTGTAACTTCACTTTTTGGGCTTCCAGCTTAACAAAAACACTAAGTAGAATTTGTCTTTATTTGTATTGGAAAACAAGCCCTCTAACATAGAGTAATAGACTTTTTTTTTTTACTTTGCTTTTGTTTTTTGCTCATCCTGATTTTCTCATAGGGTTACTTCAATAAAATTTATATAGATGAATTGCAATATATGTAATAATCCACATCAGTGGCTTATGTTGAAAGAGTTATTTTCTCCTACTCATCCTTAAACTGCATAATGCCATAGAATTTCTACAGCTTGTGTGTGCTTTACAAAAATGACACTATCATGTAATAGAGTAAATCCTCAGCCTTTCAAAATGTTAACATGAATAAATTATTCACAGTAATTAACTGAAGAGAATTATAACATATATTAAAATAGAATGACTAGAATGATATCAAATAGTCATCCAGTCTATCTGCTCAGAAGTCAGAAGTAATGGTTGCATAGGAACCAAAGTGCCAATATTCATAAAACTGTTTCAGTTAGGGGGGACAAGTATACCTTTCATAGCCTGTATTTGTAATGTTCATTTACATAAAAAATACAAAAATGCAACTGATTTATTATGGTGGTGAAGTAGTTTTAGTGAGAAATTAAAACTACAAGGAGTATTAGCTTTTACACTACTTAAAAAGATACCCAACGGAACAAAATTTTTCTGAAATGTTGGAACAGAAGAAGCTTCATGAGAAAAAGGTGCCTAGAACAATGAGAAGAGCATTAAAGAAAGCAACAAATAGATCATTACTGTAGAACTACTTTCGAAACCAAAATAAGAATATCTATAACATTGTATCTAATTAAGAAATTTGTGAGACTTGATTATACTGACAATATTTCACAGAGAAGCAATGGCAACCCACTCTAGTGCTCTTGTCTGGAAAATCCCATGGACGGAGGAGCCTGGTAGGCTGCAGTCTATGGGGTCCCTAAGAGTCGGACACAACTGAGCGACTTCACTTTCACTTTTCGCTTTCATGCATTGGAGAAGGAAATGGCAACCCACTCCAGTGTTCTTGCCTGGAGAATCCCAGGGATAGGGAAGCCTCGTGGGCTGCCATCTATGGGGTTGCAAAGGGTCGGACATGACTGAAGTGNAAAGAAAGCAACAAATAGATCATTACTGTAGAACTACTTTCAAAACCAAAATAAGAATATCTATAACATTGTATCTAATTAAGATATTTGTGAGACTTGATTATACTGACAATATTTCACGGAGAAGCAATGGCAACCCACTCTAGTACTCTTGTCTGGAAAATCCCATGGACGGAGGAGCCTGGTAGGCTGCAGTCTATGGGGTCGCTAAGAGTCGGACACAACTGAGCGACTTCACTTTCACTTTTCACTTTCATGCATTGGAGAAGGAAATGGCAGCCCACTCCAGTGTTCTTGCCTGGAGAATCCCAGGGATGGGGAAGCCTCCTGGGCTGCCGTCTATGGGGTTGCAAAGGGTCGGACATGACTGAAGTGACTTAGCAGCAGCAGCAGGTGTAACATTTCAATGTTTGAAAATAAGTATCTTGATCAGTAATTTAAATATATTGCATCTGAACATTTTCTTTGATAAAGATGGTTTGAAACAAAGATGAATGAAAGTTGTAAGGAGAATAATGTTATCTATTAAAAATGACAATGTCCATGTCATATACTGTTGTTATAATCACAAACCATAGCAAATTTCACAAATATGAATTTTTAATTATTTATTTAATGTTGTACAAAGTTATCATGTTTTGTGAAATGATTATAATTATCCCATGAATGATTTTGTCGTTGAATTTATGACTATATTTANTGTTCTTGCCTGGAGAATCCCAGGGATAGGGAAGCCTCGTGGGCTGCCATCTATGGGGTTGCAAAGGGTCGGACATGACTGAAGTGACTTAGCAGCAGCAGCAGGTGTAACATTTCAATGTTCGAAAATAAGTATCTTGATCAGTAATTTAAATATATTGCATCTGAACATTTTCTTTGATAAAGATGTTTTGAAACAAAGATGAATGAAAGTTGTAAGGAGAATAATGTTATCTATTAAAAATGACAATGTCCATGTCATATACTGTTGTTATAATCACAAACCATAGCAAATTTCACAAATATGAATTTTTAATTATTTATTTAATGTTGTACAAAGTTATCATGTTTTGTGAAATGATTATAATTATCCCATGAATGATTTTGTTGTTGAATTTATGACTATATTTATAATTTAGAATTGCTACACTAAAACAGACAACTGTTTTCTCATGTAATCAAACCATTAAATAAGTGAATGAAAGCATTTTATACAAATCTTAACTGACTCTTCTAAACCTTTACTTAATAGGAATTCCCATAGTATTACATAGATTAGGTTTGCCAAAAAGTTCATTTGAGTTTTTCCATAAAATCTCAAACAAACTTTTTGGCCAACCCAACATTAAGGTTAATAATCTTGTGTTGTGTATTTAAAATTTTTGTTCAGAGGTAGATCTCATGTGTTCTTAACATAGACACACACACGACACTGACATGATTCATTTTTACATATTCATAACAAATTTACCACTATAAAATGTATTCTTTTTTTGGATAGAAAGATAGCAACTTTACTTTCTTATGATTAGTTTTTCACAGTGGGACATTCTCCATCTCTTTACTGTCACATGATTCCTAGCCCTGGGGAAGGTTTGGAAACTGTTCAGTTTCACTCTTTCCAGGTTGCACTTTGCTCTATTCATAGTGTTTCATTCTACATATACTGCTATGTATTTAGCAAAGATTCGAGAGAACACCCTATTCAGATTTTGAACACTTTTCCTGTAACTTGGAACTCTGCAACTTCCATCTCCCACAGTTTCATTGACTCTGTTCCCTGATTCCCTAATTGGCAATATCATCGTATCCTGCTGGTGACCATACTCCCTGCTCTGCAGCTAGAATATACTTTCAGTGAAAAACTCAGGCCTTTTTAAAGTTACTTTTGTTTGTCGACCATCCCTAATGGATACAGATACAGAATTATGTGCTGTCCAGAATTCTAAGACAGTTTTATATATTTTGTATATTTTTTTCTGATGGCTTAAAGCAGGAAACCTGGAACTGGTTGTTCCATCACATACTCTAACATTGGAAGATTAAGATGCATTTCTTCTTCTATCAAAGCAGTGTTGCTGTTTTTTTTTAACATAAACGCTCAATTATTATTTCTTTTCTGATCTATCATCCATGTCTAGTACTTTNAGCTAGAATATACTTTCAGTGAAAAACCCAGGCCTTTTTAAAGTTACTTTTGTTTGTCGACCATCTCTAATGGATACAGATCCAGAATTATGTGCTGTCCAGAATTCTAAGACAGTTTTATATATTTTGTATATTTTTTTCTGATGGCTTAAAGCAGGAAACCTGGTCCTGGTTGTTTCATCGCATATTCTAACATTGGAAGATTAAGATGCATTTCTTCTTCTATCAAAGCAGTGTTGCTGTTTTTTTTAACATAACGCTCAATTATTATTTCTTTTCTGATCTATCATCCATGTCTAGTACTTTCTATTTCTGAGCTCTACTCACTACTAACATGTAGGCATGTTAATCGATAATTTAGGTGTTAGTCATAGATGTAGTGTGAATGTCTATTTTGTACATTCCTTATATTTGAAAAATGAAATTCAATATAAATGACTTATGTCTTATCAAAGTGTTTCCACATCAAGATGTTTGCCTGAAAGTAGTCATGCCATTGCATAATTATCAGAATGCTATATTCAAAGACATATTTTGTGAGTGTGCTTAGCAGTGCAGAATACTTGTCTCAAGATAAAACATGATTTGCTTCCAAATTAATGCTAATGACTGTTATTAGCCTCAACAGTTTAGTTGTATTAACCTTACTCTACACATTTCAGCAATTAAATCTAGAATCCATTGTTTGAATACTATTTTCTAACTGTACTCTATTTTTAAATTAATTACAGCATTAATGAAACATAGAAACATTTTAAAATGAAAACAAGTACTTCCTACAAAAGGTAACAACCACTAACATTTCAGTGAATAGTTTGTTTTGCTTTTTCTTTCAGAAAAATTGCCAATGTATTATATGTATTGTTTGATGACCTCTGCATGTCATAAATATGTCCCATGACATTAAATATTCTTATGTAAGATGATTATATATGGGAGCTTCCCAAGTGGCTCAGTGGTAAAGAATACATCTGTCAATTCAGGAGATTATGGGTTTGATACCTGGGTCAGTAAGAGCCCCTGGAGGCAAGAAAAGGCAACTCCAATATTCTTGCCTGGAAAATCTCGTGGACAGAGGAGCCTGGTAGGTAGCAAAATCAAACACAACTGAGCACACACACGTATTCACAAAATTATTTTTTATAGTCAACAAATTCATTTAATGAAATTATTTTGTTTAATCAAACTTTTGGATACATAGACATTTTTCTAACGACCAAGCCCACATCTCACTAATGAAGCAGTAGTCTTTTTCAGCAAAGGAAAGATGACTTTTACTGTTTCGTGTGCTGCCTTTGCTAGGTACTGTGAGTCATACACTATGTACTCAATAAATAATTGTTACTTTAGAAACAGAAATATATGATGAAAAGTATCCACAACCTCCATTTCAAAGCCAAATATTGTCATGTGTATAGGCTTCTCTGGTGGATCAGTGGTAAAGAATCCACCTGCCAATGCAAGAGACATGGGTTCAATCCCTGGGTTGGGAAGATCCCCTGGAGAAGGAAATGGTAATTCACTGCAGTACTCTTGCCTGGGAAATTCCGTGGATAGAGGAGCTGGCAGGCTACAGTCCATAGCGTCACAAATAATCAGAGATGACTTAGTGACTAAAACAACAAAACAGTATAGTTTAAAAGTTTTATCTTAGAACTATGCTACTGCTGCTGCTGCTGCTACTGCTGCTGCTGCTGCTGCTGCTGCTGCTGCTATTGCTGTTGCTGCTGCTAAGTCGCTTCAGTCTTGTCCGACCCTGTGTGACCCCGTAGACGGCAGCCCACTAGGCTCCCCCGTCCGTGGGATTCTCCAGGCAAGAACGTTGGAGTGGGTTGCCATTTCCTTCTCCAATGCATGAAAGTGAAAAGTGAAAGTGAAGTCAGTCAGTCATGTCTGACCCTCAGCGACCTCATGGACTGCAGCCTACCAGGCTCCTCCGTCCACAGGATTTTCCAGGCAAGAATATTGATCTTAGAACTATATTTATATATAAATGTAGCATCTTAGCGTTATTGCTTTATGTAGAACACATTTTCCAAAAATTCACTTGACTGACAGTTGACCATGAATAATAGTAAAAGTGTTATGTTAGTACCCAAATATTGAGTGCTCACTGTGTGCCTGGACTGTTTCATCATTATGGATACAGATTAAAACAAAACACATTCTCATCTATTAAAGACTTATTCTCCAAAATCTACTTATTACTGAACACAATAATTACTCTTATTGCTTTGGCATGACTACTATAGACTCAGAATTAAAGTAATCTTGCCTTGCAGAGAGTGACAAGATTATACCTTTGCACTTTAATTAACCTCAGTAAACAGAAAATCAATCTTTTTTTTTCCCAAGGGGAATCTGAGTTGCCTAATCTTTAAAATGATAAACAACTGTCCTTGAATGCTGTATAATTTATTCAAGTATAACACTAATTATGACTGTCTTTCAAAATCTAGCTTGTAGTTGTTAATTTTTAAATATCAAGTAGTATGATCTGCACAATTTCCCTTTAAACTGATTGATTCATGAAATATTTAACAAGAACTATACAAATTTTATTTATGTATTAATGTATATTCCTTTCAAAGTTGGTGGGATGGGAAATGACAAATGCTATTTTGGCAAGTTCCAGGAAATTTTATTGAGATTAAAAACAGGACATTCTTGCATATAGTTGATGTTTCAGTAGCAAATGAGTGAAACAAAATCTGTGATAATTAATATCTACATTTTT
>SJYB01005587.1:425344-455572 GCA_006408585.1 Antidorcas marsupialis | reverse complement strand
CATATAGACAATCTTAGACCATATCGGCAATTTTCTTTACACATATAGCATTTAATCTTGCAAATGATAATATTAAGTGTAATTTGAACTTGTATTTCATAAAGAATACTAAGACTTAGAATGTTGATTTATCATAAACAGGATAAGTTTTTTACCACTTTATATGAGATTTCATATAAATAACAGTTTATACATATTTAAGTATAATCCTTCATTGACAAGAAAATAAGAGAGATTTGTAAACATCAGGTTTTGAAAGTTTTCTGGAGAAGAAAATGTAGTTAGAAAAATACAGATGGATGACCATGAAGAAGGAAGCTATGTCATGGCAGTTCTTATGAATACTATGTTATGTATTTGAGTGGAGTGCACTGACAAGAGTACTAATCTCTATAGCAGAATACAAGAGTAGCTTCAGCCTCAAAAATGGCAAGTACAGCTGAGATCAAAATAGAGAGGAGAGACTGAGAAGAACAAGATAAACTGACATATTCATAAGAACGGCCAGCTACTCCACTCTTCATGCTTAAATCACGATAAGAAAAATATTTCTCACCAAAACCCAGACAAAAAGTGAACTTTTCTCCTGTTCTAAAAGGAGTCTTTTACTTTTTACAAGCAGTCTTCACTTAAGATTCTTGAGGGGATTACTGTATATTGTTGGTAGTAGGTTGAATGATGGCATCCCAAGATATATTTACTCAGACTCTGAATTTATTTGGAAAAAGACCCTTGCAGATTTAATGAAGCATCTCTAGATAAGATCATCCCACATTTTCTAAGTGGACACCAAATCCAATGAAGAGTGCCCTTGTAAGAAGAGAAGACATAAACGCAGAGGAGAAAGTCATGTGAAGGTGGAAGATGAGTTTGGAGGTATGCAATTCCAAGTCAAAGACTGCATGGGCATGTCAGAATATTGAAGAGGCAAAGAGTAATTCTCCTCAAGAGCCTTCAGAGGTAGGGTGGTTCTACCGACATCTTGATTTTAGGCTTCTAGCCCAAACTGTGAGAGAACAAATTTCTGTTGTTTTAAGTCAACAATTTTGGTGCTAATTTATTATGGCATCCCTAGAAACTAATTCACTGCTATATCAGAGAAAATCTATCTAATTTTTAGCAATGTGAATTCTATTATAACCACCAGTTTCTTGCTAGAAACAAACTACATCTACACACTGAAATCTCTCAAACGTGTGCTGCTGTTTCATTCCAAAATATGATTGGATGTTTAATAATTAATTAGCTGCTTGAGAATGGTCTTGGGTTGGGAAGATATCTTGCAGAAGGAAATGGCAACCTATTCCAGCATTCTTGCCTGGAAATCCCATGGACAGAGGAACCTGGCAGGCTATAGTTCACAGGGTTGCAAAGAATCAGAGACGGTTAAATGACTAACACTTTGAGGAAAGTGTGTCATGATAGAAAAAGTCTAAGATACACCATGGTGAACATTTCTCCTGCAAAATTTTTTCATGTAAAATGAGATGACAACAATAGCAATCTAAACAATATCTTCAAAGTTATTTAAGTTGATATTAGGCACTGAATTTATAAAAAAAAAAAAAGATGGCTTAAAAATGAAAATTTAAAATAATATAGTGCTTTAAAATTTAAATTATGATAGAAAAATTAAAATAATAAGTAGATAAATTGTTAATAGTTAAGTAAGAGACTGTTCTAAATACTCAAAGGCATGAATTGTATGTGATGGTCAACATGCAGTTAATACTGATTGAAAAATGAAACAGAAAACACAGACTAGAGGACATTATTAAATAAATAATAAATTGATGGTCTACTGGGTACTGAAAGATGTAAACTAATAAAGACCAAAGTTTACATCATGTGAAATTTTTTAAAAAGTCCTGAAACAATCAGGAAAAAAAGAGGCATTATACAAAAGGAATAACAATAAGTCAAAATTTAGATGTCTCAATGGCAATTCTAAGTATTAGAGAAAGACAGAGAATAGACTCAAAATTTTAGAGAATAAATATAATTCATCTCAATTTAGTTGCTCAGTCATGTCCAACTCTTTGAGACCCCATGGACTGCAGCATGCCAGACCTCCCTGTCCATCATCAACTCCTGGATCTTATTCAAATCCATATCCATTGAGTTGGTGATGCCATCCAACCATCTTATCCTCTGTCATCCTCTTCTCCTCCTGCCTTCAATCTTTCCCAGCATTAAGGTCTTTTCCAATGAGTCAGTTCTTCACATCAGGTGGCCAAAGTATTGGCCTTTCAGTTTCAGTATCATTCCTTCTAATGAATATTCAGGACTGATTTCCTTTAGCATTGACTGGTTGGATCTTGCAGTCCAAGGGACTCTCAAGAGTCTTTTCCAGCACCACAGTTCAAAAGCATCAGTTCTTCAGTGCTCAGTCTTTTTTATGGCCTAACTCTCATATCCATATATGATTACTGGAAAAACCATAGCTTTGACTACACGGACCTTTGTTGGCAGTAATGTCTCTGCTTTCTAATATGCTGTCTATGTTTATCATAGCTTTTTTTCCAAGAGGCAAAAATCTTTTAATTTCATGGCTTCAGTCACAGTCTGCAGTAATTTTGGAGCCCAAGAAAATTAAGCCTGTCACTGTTTTCATCATTTCCCCTTCTATTTGCCATGAAGTGATGGAAACAGATGTCATGATCTTATTTTTCTGAATATTGAGCTTTAAGCCAACTTTTTCACTCTCCTCTTTCACTTTCATCAGGAAGCTGTTTAGTCCTTCTTTTCTTTCTGCCATAAGGGTGGTGTCATCTGCATGTCAGAAGTTATTGATATTTCTTCTGGGAGTCTTGATTAAGTATATTGTAGTCATATTCCTTCAAAATATTGAGTCAGTCATTGGAGAGAACAGCAAAATGTCTTCACATAATATACCTCTTTAACTTTTTCCAAGGCCATCTCCTTTTTAAAGGTGATTGAAAAATAGGTTTCATTGAATGAGAAGGTGAACTACTAAGAGGAATAAATAAAAGGTATTCAAAAACATTTGATGTGATTAAAAAACATTAATGATAATCCTCAGGCTTAACAATGCTACAAGCCAAAAAAAAAATCTAATAAAAATTGGGGAACAAAGGGCTCCAAGAGAGTATTATTTAGGCAAAGTGAGTATTTGATATGATAGGTAATATAATGACCATTTCAAATTTATATTTTTGCAAATAAGTTTAAGAATGTTACAGCTGATACCATAAAAATACAAAGAATCATAAGAGACTACTATAAACAATTATATTCCAGCAAATTGGACAANACATAATATACCTCTTTAACTTTTTCCGAGGCCATCTCCTTTTTAAAGGTGATTGAAAAATAGGTTTCATTGAATGAGAAGGTGAACTACTAAGAGGAATAAATAAAAGGTATTCAAAAACACTTGATGTGATTAAAAAACATTAATGATAATCCTCAGGCTTAACAATGCTACAAGCCAAAAAAAAAAAATCTAATAAAAACTGGGGAACAAAGGGCTCCAAGAGAGTATTATTTAGGCAAAGTGAGTATCTGATATGATAGGTAATATAATGACCATTTCAAATTTATATTTTTGCAAATAAGTTTAAGAATGTTACAGCTGATACCATAGAAATACAAAGAATCATAAGAGACTACTATAAACAATTATATTCCAGCAAATTGGACAACCTGGAAGAAATAAAAAACTCTAGAAACAGTTTTTCAGCCATGAATCATGAAGGACTAGGACATTTAAACAGACTAATTACCAACAATGAGATGGAAAAAGTAATCAAACAACTCCCAACTGAAAAGTTCAGGGCCAAATGTCCTCACTGGTGAATTCTACAAAACATTCAAAGCACATTTAATTCCTCTATCCTTTTAAAAGTTTTCCAAAAAATTGAAGAGGAAGGAAACCTTACAAACACATTTTAGGAAGTGCCAATTCTACAAGCAGAAAAGATCACCACAAAAAAAAAGAGAAGAAGAAGAAGAATATTCAGGCCTGGATCCTTGATGACCATAGATGTAAACTCCTCAAAAATGTTAGTAAACTGAATTCAATAAACATTAAAAGTTCTTACACCATGATCAAGTGGGATTTATTACAGAGGTGCAAGAGTAGTTCAAACTTAGTACAACATCTGCAGATCAGTCAATGCAATACATCACAGTAAAAAATAGAAGGATGAAAATCATATGATCATCTCAATATATTCAGAAGAAGCATTTGAAAAGAATTTAGCATCCATCTATGGTGAAAAATCTCAAAATAGTAGGTATAAAGGGAGCATATTTCAATATAAAAAAGGCTAAATATGACAAACCCACAAATAATATCATATTTAACAGCAAAAAACTGAAAGTTTCTCCTCTAAGATTAGGAACAAGAGAAAGATACTCTAGCCACTGTTATTCATCATGGTATTAAAAATCCTAGCCATAGCAATTAGGCAAGGGAAAAAAAGCATCCAAGTTGGAAAGGGAAAAGTAAAATTGTCTTTATTTGCAGAATACACAAACTATATGTTGAAAACCCTAAAAACTGCACTGAAAACTCTTTGAACTAATAAATGAATTCAATAAAGCTGCAGGATACAAAATCAATAAGCATAAATCGGTGGCATTTTATATACTAATAAACTATCAAAAAAAGAAATTAAGAAAACAATTCCATTTATAATTGACTCAAAAATAAATAAAATACCTAGGAATAAATTTGACCAAGGAGGTAAAGCTTTCCTGATGGCTCAGTGGGTAAAAAATCTGCCAGCAATGCAGGAGACATAGGAGATGCAGGTTCAGTCTCTAAGTCAGGAAGATTTCCTGGAGGAGGAAACAGCAACCCACTCCAGTATTCTTGCCTGGAAAATCCCATGGACAGAGGAGCCCGGTGCCCTATGGTTCAAAGGGTTGCAAAGAGTCAGACAGGAGTGAGTAACTAAGCGTACATGCACGCGAGCGCGCGCGCACACACACGGAGGTCTGTACAATGAAAGCAATGAAACACTGTGGAATGAAACCGAAGAAGATACACAAAAGTGGGAAGACGTCTTATGCTCATGGATTGGAAGAATTAGTCTTGTTATAATGTTCATACATCCCAAAGCAATATCCACATTCTGTGCACTCCCTATCAACGTGCAAATGATATATTTCCTAGAATTAGATCAAATGATTATAAAATCTGTATGAAACCCAGAAAGACCTCGTACAAACAAAATAATTTTGAGAAAGAACAAAGCTGGAGATATTTTGCTCCTGGTTTCAACCTCTGATACAAAGCTATAGTAACTGAAACAGTACAGTGCTGGCACAGAATCAGACACATAGAACAATGGGATAGAATAGAAAGCCTGGAAATAAATCCACACATATATGAGCATTCAGCCTATAGCAATGGAATTAAAAACATGAGCAAAGGATAGTATTTTCACTTAAGGGTGGAAGAATAGGTTCTCCGCTTGTTTTTGCTGAGAAAGGTTGTACTATAGAGTTTTCTTCCCTCAACCTCATGGAGTTTGGCTGCAGTAGCATACTTAATTGCTAAAACATTTTGCCTTGCTAGTAAAATTCTTTTATGGTTATCTGGCTAGCGAAATCAGGTTTTTTGGAGGTCTGAGGATTTTTGTTTGTTTATTTGTTTTTGGCTGTTTGCATTTCTGAGTTTTTGGTTTTCCCAACACCCAGTCTGGAGTATATAAGATAACCAAAGGAATTCACTGTCATGTTGTTGTTTGAATCTCAAGGTCCCTAACTAATTTACCTTTTCTCTGCCTTCAAGTTTATTCTTATGTTTGTTTTATATACAATTTAAGAGTTTTTAGCAATATTTAGGAAGAGAAATCTGGAAAAGTGGCCACCTCATCTTCTTGGGTGTGAAGGTCTCTCTCATATTATGAAAACATTTCTGATCAGTATCTATCACTTTACGCCTTTCCAGAAATGTCAATGTATACTTATTCCCTGCAGATTTATACCTAAAAAGTAAGATATATTGTTTCAAAACTCAGTGTTCAAAAAGATTTCCCTATTTCTGTCAGTTTAACCCCCACAGCCTAATATTTATCCTATAATAAGAAATAGTCATTGTGCAGTAAGACATCAGTTATCATACTCAAATATGAAGAATAAGAGGCTGAATTAACATTTGCTTACTTATTGCTTATCTTTATTGCAACTCATGTTTAGATGACACTTCAAAATACTGCTTTTATTTCACTTAAGTATTTTCGTATACCTGAAGATGAGGATCTGCAATTTCTACTTACCACTGTAGAATTTCAGAAACTTTGGTTCAGTCTATCAAATCATTAGAAAAGTATATAAAATAGTCTCTTTAGAAATTTCCTACATAGTAGCAATTATAATGCAGTCCATGGGGTTACAAAGAGTCAGACACAATTGAGCTACTGAACTGAACTGAACCAAACAATTGTAACTAAAATGCACATTTATTATTTACTTACCAAGTAGAGTAAATTGGAGTTTCTTCCTAAAATAAGCATATTTATATGTGCCTTGTATAGAAGCACTGCTGCTGCTGCTAAGTCGCTTCAGTCGTGTCCGACTCTGTGCAACCCCAGGCAAGAACACTGGATTCTCCAGGCAAGAACACTGGAGTGGGTTGCCATTTCCTTCTCCAATGCATGAAAGTGAAAAGCAAAACTGAAGTCGNGTCTCTTTAGAAATTTCCTACATAATAGCAATTATTATGCAGTCCATGGGGTTACAAAGAGTCAGACACAATTGAGCTACTGAACTGAACTGAACCAAACAATTGTAACTAAAATGCACATTTATTATTTACGTACCAAATAGAGTAAATTGGAGTTTCTTCCTAAAATAAGCATATTTATATTTGCCTTGTATAGAAGCACTGCTGCTGCTGCTAAGTCGCTTCAGTCGTGTCCGACTCTGTGCGACCCCAGGCAAGAACACTGGATTCTCCAGGCAAGAACACTGGAGTGGGTTGCCATTTCCTTCTCCAATGCATGAAAGTGAAAAGCAAAACTGAAGTCGCTCAGTTCTGCCCGACTCTTAGCGACCCCATGGACTGCGGCGCACCAGGCTCCTCCGTCCATGGGATTTTCCAGGCAAGAGTACTGGACTACTTCTTGTAAAAAAATATCCATGATAGTGGTCTCAAAAATGCTTCAGCTGCATACCACATGAGGGAAAGGAAACTACATTTATGAAGTTGGGTTATTATTAGGTGGGTTAACAAAAATAATTTTGAAAAAGTTTGGCATCAACTTTCAAACCAAAAGTAAATCTTCCAAACAGAAGCCCAACTTTCCAAACTAATATTTTCAGGAAAGTAAAAACTGTTAAAACCATCATTGTTATACCTCATTACAAGAAAACATATGACATTATTAATGTATCACCTCTAATATTAAAAACAGCTAATAGTAAAATACTAGAGCTTGTCTAATCCCAGGAAGATGAAATGAAGATGAATGAAAATCATTTCCACTGGGCTTGTCTCTAGGAGATAATGAATGATAGGATAAGAGCTAAATGACTTTTATAATGAACTAAAGGAGGATTCCCTGGGCTCCCCTGATAGCTTAGTTGATAAAGAAGCCACCTGCAATGGAGGAGACCCTGCTTTGATTCCTGAGTCGGGAAGATCCCCTGGAGAAGGGAAAGGCTACCCACTCCAGTATTCTGGCCTGGAGAATTCCATGGACAGTATAATCCATGGGGTAGTAAAGAGTTGGATAGGACTGAGCAACTTTCACTTTCAAAGGAGAATAATCACAAGCTGGTGGAAAGAGGATCATTTTATATAAAGGCAGAGGCACAAGTTGAAGGTAGGGAAAATTGTATCTGACAGGGAATGTTATCACAAGGCCATGTGTGAGGGAGTAGCTTAGATCTCACTAAATGAAAGGTAACTCTGGGTGACTGGAAGTAATAATTGTTTGTGGTCCTCATCTGTGCAGTTATAACAGAAATATAAATTTTAAATGCCTCTAATTATTGATCTTATAATACTAATTAACAACTACTGGTTTAGGTAGATAACTTCATTTCTTAAAATAACCATTTCTTAAAGCAAATGAATCCAAAACAAAAACAGTAATAGACTCTGAAGTGTGCATTTTGGACTGAATCTAACATTAACTGCTTTGCTTATATATATGTATGCATGTATAAAGCTCTCTATGGGCTTTATTGTTCTCATCTGTAAAATGATGAATGTCTGAAAACTTTTTGGCCTAATAGTCCACAATGCTAATGTTCATTAATTAATGAGTCACATACACTGCTTTTCGTAAGTGTGCAGAAAATACTTTAAAAATTAATCACTAATCATAAAACTGGGAAAAGCTAGCTGCCATCATTTATATTAACTGTATTCTACTCAGTGACCTTTGCCTGCGTTTGCAAATTATGCAGGCATAATTTGTCTACACCTAAAATTTCAGAAAGCAAAATCAAAGTCAGTGTTATATATACACAAAGTCAGAGTTTATACTCTATCAACTCTGCTGTCATTGAAAAACAGAACCTCAACTCAGGAGGATAAAGATTCATGGTTGCAACAATGAGTGATTAGTAGATACACAATAGGTAGTCATAGCAAAATAATATATAAGTGGGAAAGTAGAAAGGGGAAATTTGGCGCTCAAATGGTTTTGTGATCAGTATCCAGATCCACATTAAAAAGTATCTAGAACTTAGTCAAGGCAAAGATGGAAGCATGTTTGAAGACTCATCCACAAAAGGACCAAGACAACAAGGTAAACACAGTAGCAATATTTTGGTTGAAATCAAAGTCAGATATATTAGATGTAGAAGTTAGTTTAAATGTTACATTTCAATGGCATGGACTCAGGGCTCAATGTAAGATTGCAAACAAAGCAGAAATACACATCGTTAAACTTCAAAGATCCCTCTATATTAAACATTGATCTAACATTTCTCTGAGAGAATGATGTCTTAGTTGCAGTTTCAGGTTATACTTAGTTGTGAATTCTTGCTACTGCTCAACCAAATGAAGTAAGGGAATCCAAGAAAGCATCGCAGGTGTCAGATTTCGAATTTATCATTATGCTCTAGGGACAGAAATTATATTAGAAAAAAAATACTTCAGTTAGTTTCCCATGAACCAAGGTAAAATCACACACACACACACACACACAGATGTATATAAACCTGATCATGAGATATTTTCTATGTAAGGGCACAGGTAGTTATTGGTACAATATTGTGTTTCATGTCTATGGCATATTAAAGAATCAATAAGCAAAGGATGTATGCTCTAGTTCAATTTTGATTCCTAGGATCATTCTGTAACAGATGACTTGAAAATGGCTGAATAGATTTTTGATAATTGGACACCAAAAGCAAAATTAATTTTCATAGTAAGGATAAAATGACCAGGTTTAAAAAATTAATTCAAGCAAGCAATCAAAAGCGAAAGTGAAAGTTGCTCAGTCCTGTCAGCCTCTTGTATAGTCCATGGAATTCTCCAGGCCGGAGTACTGTAGCCTTTCCCTTCTCCAGGGGATCTTCCCAATCCAGGAATCTAACTCAGGTCTCCCAGATTGCAGGCAGATTCTTTACCATCTTAATCACTGGGGAAGCAGCAAAATACTGGAGTGGATTGCCTATTCTTCTCCAGGGGTTCTTCCTGACCCAGGAATCAAACTGGGGTCTCCTGCATTGCAGGCAGATTCTTTACCAGCTGAGCTACTAGAGAAGCCAGAGCAGAATGGAAGGGGTAGAAAAAGAAGCAATGAACCAGACAATTGAAAAGTAGAAAACACTCAATCTGAACAATAGATAGAAAATTCAGATTCAGCTCAGTCGCTCAGTCGTGTCTGACTCTTTGTAAACACATTGACTGCTGCATGCCATCACCTGCCTGTCCATCACCAACTCCCAGAGCCTACTCAAACTAATGTCCATTGCATCGGTGATGCCATCTAATCATCTCATCCTCTTTCGTCCCCTTCTCCTCCTGCCTGCAGTCTTTCTCAGCATAAGGGTCTTTTCCTGTGAGTCATCTCTTCGCATCAGGTGGCCAAAGTATTGGTGTTTCAGCTTCAGCATCAGTCCTTCCAAAGAATATTCAGGACTGATTTCCTTTAGGATTAATTGGTGAATCTCCTTGCTGTCCTTGCTGTCCAAGGGGTTCTCAAGAGTATTCTCCAACACAACACTTCAAAAGCATCATTTCTTCAGTGCTCAGCTTTCTTTATAGTCCAACTCTAACAGCCATACATGACTACTGGCAAAACCATAGCCTTGACTAGACAGAAAATAGACTAAAATACATAAATAGAATTTTGGGGCATGTAGGGCTATGAAAAATATTTAATTTTTATATCATTTGAATTACATAAATAAAGGAGAAAGCATGTGGAATTGAAAAAGAACTTGTAATAATGATTGAAACCTTAACAAAATTGGTTAAAAAAAAACAGCATACGATAGTACAGACTTAAAACCTGAGTAAAACCTTAACTATACCTCCAAATGCATCCAGACAGGGATACCTCATACTCAACTTCTGAAGAGTTAAAAATCTTGAAACGAGTGAGAAACAAACAATAGCTGACCAAACACTGAAACTTTTTTTNATATTTAATTTTTATATCATTTGAATTTCATAAAGAAAGGAGAAAGCATGTGGAATTGAAAAAGAACTTGTAATAATGATTGAAACCTTAACAAAATTGGTTAAAAAAAAAAAAAACAGCATACAATAGTACAGACTTAAAACCTGAGTAAAACCTTAACTATACCTCCAAATGCATCTAGACAGGGATACCTCATACTCAACTTCTGAAGAGTTAAAAATCTTGAAACGAGTGAGAAACAAACAATAGCTGACCAAACACTGAAACTTTTTTTGAATGATTAGATTTTCATTCAGAAGCCTTAAGGGTCAAAAGGAAGTAGTACACTTCAAACACATAAGTTACCCAGAATTCTAAGGTCTGAAAAAATATTCTCCAGCAAAGAAGGCAAATCAAAGTATTCTTAGTAGAAGTAAAACAAAGCAAATTTTTCAGGGGCAGACCTAGCCTCACAAAAGTTTTAAATAGTTCTCTAAAGACCAAAGAAATGATTTTTTATTTTATTTATTTATTTATTTTAGTTTTACTTTATTTTACTTTACAATACTGTGTTGGTTTTGCCATACATTGACATGAATCTGCCACGGGTGTATATGAGCTCCCAAGCCTGAACCACCCTCCCGCCTCTGACCCCATATCATCTCTCTGGATCATCCCTGTGCACCTGCCCCAAGCATCCTGTATCCTGTATCGAACATAGACTAGCGCTTCGTTTCTTACATGACAGTATACATGTTTCAGTGCCACTCTTCCAAATCATCCCACCTTCTCCCTCTCCCTCAGAGTTCAAAAGTCCGTTCTATACATCTGTGTCTCTTTTGCTGTCTCGCATACAGGGTCATCATTACCATCTTTCTAAATTCCATTTATATGTGTCAGTATACTGTATTGGTGTTTTTCTTTCTGGCTTACTTCACTCTGTATAATCGGCTCCAGTTTCATCCATCTCATTAGAACTGATTCAAATGTATTCTTTTTAAGGGCTGAGTAATACTCCATTGTGTATATGTACCACAGCTTTCTTATCCATTCATCTGCTGATGGACATCTAGGTTGTTTCCATGTCTTGGCTATTAAAAGACACAAATGGAATGCTGTCTTGTTTTCATGGATTAGAAAACTTAAGTGCTGCTAAAATGTCTATAATATCCAAATCAATCTACAGTTCCATAGCAATTACTATAAGATTTTCAATAGCAGTTTTTAGAGAAAAAAACAGTGCCAACAATTTTGTGGAACCACAAAAGAATATCCAAAAATGGTCTTGAGAAAGAAAAACAATGCTGGAAGCCTCAGAGTTCCTCATTTTAAAACATATTTCAAAGCTATAATAATTAAAACAGTATGATCCTAACATAAAGACAGACTTGTAGACCAATAGAATGGAATATACAGTCTAGAAATGAATCCACACATATCNTGCTGGCAGCTATTTTTCATAAGGTTTCAATATTTGAAGAATTTAAACAGAAGATCCTAGGATCATAATTTCTCTTTCATGAGTTATACTTTTTTAACAGTGACATGAGTTTAGTTTTTAATGTACAGAAGTACAGAGAAAAGAGAAAGTGATTCCTAAGATCACTATCCAGATGATGCCACTTATACTTAAAAAAGTAGACATGTCTTTAAAAATTGATAGAGCACCGAAAGTTGAAAATGACAAGTGACAGCTTTTTTATTTTCCTGTTGATGAAATACACAAATTGGCAAGCTGTGCATATGGACACGTGCAAGTCTAACTCACTGTTTCCATGGCTGTGATCTACTGAAGGGCCAGTCTCCAGGAGTGGGAAGTATTCCTAGACCAAGTCAGCTTCCTGGAAGCTGCTCCATAGTCTGTTATTCTCCAGCGCTTTGGGCTCCATCTTCTGGAATGTTCTTTTCCTTTCTAACGTGTTCCTTAGCTGCTCAATAACTAGAAAACACTCCCTGTGAATAAATTTCTCAACCTTCTTCCTGCCCATACATAGCTGTGAATGCTGACGGTCACATTTACATTTTGAACTAAGCCATGCTCTTCTCTTCCAGATGGGTCACACTTTGGCCAATACAACTTTGTCTCAAAATTCGGGAGGGTCTTCTATGAACTGGATTCCATGCTGCTGCTGGAATGGGATTAGCACTTCCTTTTGAGAGATACTTTCCTCTTAGACTCAGTCACGACTCGGAGCATGTGAGGCTGTGCTGAAACACGTCCCTCACATTCCTAGTAGCTACTTTGCCGAGCCAGGAGGTTCTCCTAGGCCTGTCTTAAGCACCTCTGAAGTCTTATCCCAGGTTTTACTGCAGTACTCCTGCTTTGGTGTGTGAAAGTGAAAGTCGCTTTCTTGTGTCCAACTCTTTGCAACCCCATGGACTATCCAAATCCATTGAATTCTCCAGGACAAAATACTGGAGTGGATAGCCTTTCCCTTCTCCAGGGCATCTTCCCAGCCCAGGGATCGAACCAGGGTCTCCTGCATTGCAGGTGGACTTTTTACCAGCTGATCTGTCAGGGAGGCCCACTTTGCTTTGGTGTGTGCCCGAGGCTGTAACTTCCTGGTAGCTTGCTGGATTGTCCAACACAGGGCTTTAACTTCTTTGGGGGAATCATTTTCTTACTAAACAGGGTGGTGTTAAGACACATGTTTGTTTTCTTATTTTGCTGTTCCCAGAGTCTTGATTTTTCTGCAAATGCTGTCCGCACATTAGCCTGGTCTTTCTGCATCTATTCCATGATATTGTGGTGCCTTCTCAAATGCAGTTAGTGAGGACCAGATGACTCTTGCAGTGATTTCTGTTTAGATCTCTGTGCTGGTGTACCCATGGGTTAGGTACATTTTCTGTCTTCCAGAGTTCCCAGTGACAACAGTGCTATGTATACACTGTGATTGCAAAACCTGGTCAGTTTTTTTTGGTTTTTTTTTTTAAGTCTCTTAAAGCAGTTTCCACAACACCTGTGTAGCCTCCTACATTCTCAGAGATCCTTGGTTTATTGTTCCATTTTGACCGTGTTTGTCACGGGTAGCCCTGTCCAGAGATTCTACTTGTACTGATGTGAACAAATGCTTGTCAACACCTTCCCCTGTTTTTTTTTCCCCCCTATGGAATGGGTTTTATTAGTAAATACTAAGTTATCATGAGCCCTTGAATTTGAGGAGGGTGTGTCTGTGGTCTTCTGGGGCACGCTGTGCTTTGCCTGGCATGATTTTACCATGCTTTGCTTCCCTGGTGGCTCAGAGGTTAAAGCGTCTGCCTCCAATGCGGGAGACCTGGGTTCGATCCCTGGGTCGGGAAGATCCCCTGGAGAAGGAAATGGCAATCCACTCCAGTATTCTTGCCTGGAGGATCCTATGGACGGAGAAGCCTGGTAGGTTACAGTCCAGAGGATCGCAAAGAGTCGGACACGACTCAGTGACTTCATCTTCACCTTGCCTGGGCATAATTCTACCATGCTTTGCCTGGCATAATTTTACCATACTTTGCCTGGCATAATTTTTATCATGCTTTGTCTGGCATAATTCTACTCTTTTCTGTAGGCATGGCTTCTCCCCCACGGAAGGGGCTACTCTAAGCCCCTTATAGTTTCTTCTCTGAATTCATGGGAAAACCTTGGAGCCTTTCCTCCCATCGCACAATCAGCTTGGTTCTCCCTCTGGCCAGACCCGATGGTTTGGCGTGAGGTGTTTGCACACCCGCTCGCAGAGAGTGAAACAGTGAGGGTGTCTGATCTCACCGTCTCTTCTGCACGGGTGGGCCGGGAAACGTCTCGAGGGGCTCTCTGAGTGGTCAGCTCATTTGTGAGGTCTCAGGCGCCCTGGTTTCTCTTTGGTTTTCCTTCCTGCTCAGTTCCTGAGAGCCAGAGAAACAGGGGAAAGGAAAGAACCAGAACTGTGTCCCTTTCCCTTTCTCCCATCTCCGCTTGGGCTCCGGTGGTCTTTTCACGTCTTTTCTAGCACATTGGCCTCATCAGGCAGCCTGTCTTCCTGGAAAACGTCCTCTACTCTTAAGATTGTCGGTTGTTTACTCGCTCAGTCGTGTCTAACTCTTTGCGACCCCATGGACTGTGGCCCGCCAGTCTCCTGTGTCCTGGGAATTCTCTAGGCAAGAATCCCGGGGTGGGTTGCCATGCCCTTCTCCAGGAGGTCTTCCCGACCCAGGGATGAAACCCATGTCTCCTCTGTGTTGTGCATCGGCAGGCAGCTTCTCTACCGCTGATCACTGGGGAGGCCCACCATTTGCTCTATCCTGGGCCAAACGTTCTGTCTATCCTAACACCGCTTTTAAAAACTGAGGGGAATTTCTGATCATTGAACGAGATTAGATTTACTAAGATCTCTCCTTGTAGAGATTATTTTTTATTTTTTCGGCTGCACTAGAGTCTGCATTGCAGCGCACCGGTTTCTATAGTTGTGGTGCATGTGAGGCTGAGCTGCCTCACGGCGTGTGGGATCTCAGTTCCCTGACCAGGGGTGGGACCCATGTCCCTTGCATTGGAATGCGGATTCTTAACCAGTGAGCCACCAGGGAGGTCCCCTAATTGGATAATCTAATTTATTAATTTACCTAACTGTAGCAACAATGTACGGAGAAGGCGATGGCACCCCACTCCAGTACTCTTGCCTGAAAAATCCCATGGGCAGAGGAGCCTGGTAGGCTGCAGTCCATAGGGTCAGAAAGAGTCTGACATGACTGAAGCCACTTGGCAGCAGCAGCAGCGAAAATGTAAATCTCAGCTCACATTCTGTTGCTTATGTGGAAAAAAACAAGACACACATTTAGATTTTCAAACTGAAAAATTGACACCTCTCTTCTTCACAGTATGATCAACTAGTTAGATTTTTTTAATGTACGTACAAATTCATGGATCCAAATAGAAATCTGTATGCAGCTCAAGCAGCAACAGTTAGAACTGGACATGGAACAAGAGACTGGTTCCAAATCGGAAAAGGAATACGTCAAGGCTGTATATTGTCACCCTGCTTATTTAACTTATATGCAGAGTACATCATGAGAAACACTGGGCTGGATGAAGCACAAGCTGGAATCAAGATTGCCAGGAGAAATATCAATAACCTCAGATATGCAGATGACACCACCCGTATGGCAGAAAGTGAATAAGAACTAAAGAGCCTCTTGAAGAAAGTGAAAGAGGAGAGTGAAAAAGTTGGCTTAAGACTCAACATTCAGAAAACGAATATCATGGCATCTGGTCCCATTACTTCATGGGAAATAGATGGGGAAACAGTGGAAACAGTGTCAGACTTTATTTTGGGGGGCTCCAAAATCACTGCAAATGGTGACTGCAGCCATGAAATTAAAAGACGCTTACTCCTTGAAAGGAAAGTTATGACCAACCTAGATAGCATATTCAAAAGCAGAGACATTACTTTACTAACAAAGGTCCTTCTAGTCAAGACTATGGTTTTCCCACTAGTCATGTATGGATGTGACAGTTGAACTATAAAGAAAGCTGAGCGCCGAAGAACTGATGCTTTTGAACTGTGGTGTTGGAGAAGACGCTTGAGAGTCCCTTGGATTGCAAGGAGATTCAGCCAGTCAGTCCTAAAGGAAATCAGTCTTAAATATTCACTGGAAGGACTGATGCTGAAGCTCCAATACTTTGACCACCCGATGCAAAGAACCAACTCATTAGAAGACACCCTGGTGCTGGGAAAGATTGAAGGTGGGAGGAGAAGGGGATGACAGAGGATGAGATGGTTGGATGGCATCACCGGCTCAATGGACATGAGTTTGAGTAAGCTCCAGGAGTTGGTGATGGACAGGGAGGCCTGGCGTGCTGCAGTCCATGGGGTCACAAAGAGTCAGACACGACTGAGTGACTGAACTGAAATATGTTTGTGAGTTTTCACTCAGTTACAGATCTGTCCTTACTTACTGAAGCTGGAATTGGCTCAGCATCGGCAACTGCAAGCTCCTTCAGCTTGGCCACCGAGTCTCTGTGACTTAACCCTGCTTGTCTTTGATATCATCATTTCTCTTGATTTGTCCAGATGTTCTGGTCTCATCTTGTTTATCCCCTGACCCTGAATGAGAACCAGTCATTTCTCCAAGAAGCTCTGGCCTCTTGAAAGAGGAAAAGGTACATCAGAACCAAAATCTGGGTGCTCGGAAGGACACCATCAACAGTCAGTTGTTCTAAGAGTCTTCACACGGTTGAAAAGTCTGTATGAAACTTGAGCGTTCATACTGAGGTGTCTGTGGCCATTCTCCTACTTCTGTGCCTGTCTCATGGTTGTGTGTTTACACCCGAGAGGCAAATGACTCATCTCTTTGCTTCACATGCCTGCAGATCAAAAGGAGCCACACCCAAGTAAATCTTTCTGCACTTGAAGGTTCTTAGGAGACGCACTTTTGTAACTTCACCCCACCCTTGACTCTGGAATGACATGACTTTGGTGTCTTGGAAGAGAACTGAGTATTTGGAAACCAGATATAAGACACTGGTCCCGAAGATGGACTTCCCTAGTAGCTCAGTGGTAAAGGATCTCTCTGCCAGTGTAAGAGACGGAGGTTCAATTGCTGGGTAGGGAAGATCCCTGGAGAAAGAAATGGCAACCCCGCTCCAGTATGCTTGCCTGGGAAATCTCATGGACAGAGGAGCGTAGAGGGGCCACAGTCCATGGGGTGGCAACGTGACACCTGAGTGACCGAGCGTGCACGCAACCGGAGATGACTTCCAATGAAGCACAGCGTGTATGCCAGTCCTCACATAGCCTCTTCCCTCCTGGACCTGGGCTCTCCGTGACCTTACTTCACCCATGAAATGCAGCTGCGTAATGCTGTGCCAGCCCACACCGCAGTCTCAGGGAGGCTGACAGGTGTCATGTTTGTGACACTGTAAATCCCTGGGCCTCCCATGGAAGAAATCCAGCTTCCATGCTGCAGAGAAAGCAGGGAGACTCTCTGGAGGAGGCCCCGAGACTCTGTATTGGGTAGGCCACAAAAGCTCACTCGGGTTTGCCCATAAGGTCTGAGACACCTTAGTGGCATGCCCTCCGCACATGGAGCCCACCCCTAAGCTCTCAGTTCTGTGTCTACTGGTCCCTAAAAATGAAGGTGAGGCCTCGTATTCCCCAAGGGGGATTTGAAATGCAGACCGGCAAAGACGCATATCCCTAGGTGCACGGAACCTTAGACAAGGTGAGCATTTGGTGGGATGCTAGATATATTTTCTGGGCTTCCCTGGTGGCTCAGCTGGTAAAGAATCTCCCTGCAACGCGGAAGAGCTGGGTTCGATCCCTGGGTGGGGAAGATTCCCTGGAGAAGGGAACGCCTACCCACTGCAGTATTGTGGCCTGGAGAATCCGTGGAATTCTTTTCTTTTAAGATATTTTGTAGACTCAGATTGGCCACCGTTTGGGAACTTGCTGTTCCATTTCCACTGCGTGTACATCCAGCTGTGTGTGAACAGTTCAGGAACGGAGAACTTCCAGGTCCTCAAAAGGCATCATCTAAGTGCTTGAAAAAGAAAGCTAGATACTAAGATGTGAATATTGGCATTTGCGAAAGAGGGTCTTGCCCTCCAGATCCCTGTTCACTGAGATGGTAAAGCATCTGCCTGCCAGTTCAAGAGACACAGGTTCCATGCTGCAGTGTTCGGGCCAAAATATATCAGACCATAAATTACATGAGCTTCTTGTAAGTTCATTTAAGTTATTTAAAATTCACGATGGTTGCAAGAGGGTCAATATTAATTCAACAGCCAGGAGTGAAATTTTTCTGAAATTTGAAAGAGTTCGAGACCTCTCAGATTCAGGCAATAAAGTGATCAATAACTTGGTAAAGAAATCCTTTGTAGGCTAGTCCACATCAAGAAAATAGACTCTAAAAATGATAATGAGAAAAATCAAGGGGCTTACCCTGGGATTTCTTTGGAAGGAATGATACTAAAGCTGAAACTCTAGTACTTTGGCCACCTTATGAGAAGAATTGATTCTTCTGATGCTGGGAGGGACTGAGGGCAGGAGGAGAAGGGGATGACCAAGGATGAGATGGCTGGATGGCATCACGGACTCGATGGATGTCAGTCTGAGTGAACTCCGGGAGATGGTGATGGACAGGGAGGCCTGGCGTGCTGCGATTCATGGGGTCACAGAGAGTCGGACACAACTGAGAGACTGAACTGAACTGAACCTGGTGGCTCAGGGTTTCCCTGGTGGCTAAGTTTGGACTTCAGGATCTTTGCTGTTACAGACCAATTTGCCTCAGGTCGAAGCTACGAAAATACAGTACCTGTTTGGTCTTCCAATAAAACTGGAGACATTTAGAAATCATAGTCTGCTGTTCTAACGCTTTATGTAAAACTTCTCTAACTTACCCACTTTTAAATTCATTTCTTGGTCTTACTTATTTCCTGTTATTTTAGTTTTTCGAGACAAGATGAAATTCAATCCCTTTAAAAGAAATTTATGTCTAGGCCACTGCACAAACCCAGAATTCCGAAATTACTTTCTTTCTTGGCTTCCTTGGAAGAATGTATCAAGTTCATTCTCTCATCAGAGTCCAGAAGTCCGGTCAGTATACTTATTTTGGACCATTTCTTAGAACCTCCTGGGCCTCCCTTGTGGCTCAGCTGGTAAAGAATCTGCCTGCAATGCAGGAGATCTGCGTTCGACCCCTGGGTTGGGAAGATCCCGTTGGAGAAGGGAAAGACGACCCACTCCAGTATTCTGGCCTGGAGAATTCCATGGACTTTGTGGTCCGTGGAGTTGCAAAGAGTCAGACACGACTGAGTGACTTTCACTCAGACCTCCACTTTCACTTTCCTAATACGAGATATGAGGTGCAGATGCCATCTAGACTGGGCGCTTTGTAAACTAGTGAGACTTCAGTCTTATCCAAAACCAGAAAGAGTGTCTGTAATTATTCAAATAGGTCCGTGTTGATGATGACCCCTTATATCATACTCCTAAGATGCTGCGACTTTATCATCAAGCGTAGTCTGTGGCTGCATGGAGTTGGATTAGATGTCACTTCCTGTGTGAGTCGTGGCCTTCAGAGCTGGGAAGAATATAAAAAGAGTATTCGGAAGAGAACAGGGCTGCTTACACGTGAGTTCAGTGTGTCCTGCGGTGTCATCGCTTGGTTTGAATGTCCTGGAGTTGATTAGCGTCCCTTGTTAAAGTTGAGCACAGCGGCGCTGGCTTCTGACCAGCCCTCTTACAAAGGGTTTGAGTGTACAAATACATGAGTGTACAAATACAGGCAAGAAAGAGGTTTCAAGATAGTGAAGGGAGTGTTAAGAAGTTCATTCCCCGTGTCTGTATCTCCATCCTTCATGTCCTGCCCTGATTTTTTGGCCATTGTCTGTTTGGGTTAACTTAAGTTACGTACGTTCAGTAGATTTTCCATTTGGATATTTGATTTCCAGCCCCTGCACTGGAAACTTGCCAAGAATCCATCAATGGAGAAATAAATTATCTTTCCTCTTAGACGTCTATACAGACCTATGTCATTTATCCTGAGCTGAAGTGGTCCCGGTTCAATGTTTTTGATTATCTCACTTACTCTAAAACTGTTCTTTTGTTATACATTTTTCCGTGCTGGTGAGTTTGTTTCTTCTTGTGTATTTTCTTCCTCTGATTTATAAAATTCAGAGAATGTTACCACTGAAGGCAATTTAAGGATTGACTCCAAACTGACCCCTTTTCAAGTAATGAAGCCTGTTCAGAGAGGTTACACCAACAATTCCCAAAGTGCAAAGGTCGCTTATAGCGAAAAGACACTTCACACTTTCTCTGGAGTTTGTTAAATGGCAAAAAGGTACATTAATGGCATTATTATTTTCTTCTATTACAAGACTCCGGACTTAATGGGTCTCTGTTTTGTTAATCAAATCTATCCAGTTTCTTTGGATATTTTCATTACATTCAAATTACACACAACTAAAACTAGTATTTTCAGTGTCAAAAGCTCAAAGCCTCTCAATAAAATGGTTTGATCCTTGCCAAAGCAAAAATAAAAATAATCAGAATTCTCACATTCTACAAAATCACATTCTACAACAGACTGGTTCCAAATAGGAAAAGGAGTACATTGAGGCTGTATATTGTGACCCTGCTTATTTAACTTATATGCAGAGTACATCATGAGAAACACTGGGCTGGAGGAAGAACAAGCTGGAATCAAGATTACCGATTGCCGGGAAAAATATCAATAACCTCAGATATGCAGATGACACCACCGTTGTGGTAGAAAGTGAAGAAGAACTAAAGAGCCTCTGGATGAAAGTGAAAGAGGAGAGTGAAAAAGTTGGCTTAAAGCTCAACATTCAGAAAACTAAGATGATGGCATCTGGTCCCATCACTTCATGGCAGATAGATGGGGAAACAGTGGAAACAGTGGCTGACTTTATTTTTCTGGGCTCCAAAATCACTGCAGATGGCGATTGCAGCCATGAAATGAAAAGAGGCTTACTCCTTGGAAGGAAAGTTATGACCAACCTAAACAGCATATTAAAGAGCAGAGACACTGAGCGACTGAACTGAAAATCGCATTCTATTGATTTTAAAGTTTGCTTAAGCTATAGTTCTCATATTACAAATTGTCACTCAGTTCAATCGCTCAGTTGTGTCTGACTCTTTGTGACCCCATGGACTGCAGCACGCTAGGCTTTGCTGTCCATCACCAGCTCCTGGAGCTTGCTCAAACTCATGTCCATCAAGTTGGTGATGCCATCCAGCCATCTCATCCTCTGTCGTCCCCTTCTCCTCCCGCCGTCAATCTTTCCCAGCATCAGGGTCTTTTCCAGTGAGTCAGTTCTTTGCATCGGGTGGCCAAAGTATGGGAGCTTCACCATCAATCCTTTCAATGAATATTTAAGACTGATTTCATTTAGGATGGACTGGTTGGGTCTCCATGCAGTCTAGGGGACTCTCAAAAGAGTCTTCTCCAACACCACAGTTCAAAAGCATCAATTCTTCGGCGCTCAGATTTCTTTGTAGTCCAACTCTCACATCCATACATGACCACTGGAAAAACCATAGCCTTGACTAGATGGACCTTGATTGACAAAGTAATGTCTCTGCTTTTTAATATGCTGTCTAAGCTAAGCTAAGTCACTTAAGTCGTGTCCGACTCTGTGCAACCCCATAGACGGCAGCCCACAAGGCTCTCCCGTCCCTGGGATTCTCCAGGCAAAAACACTAGAGTTGGGCTGCCGTTTCCTTCTCCAGTGCATGAAAGTGAAAAGTGAAAGTGCAGTCGCTCAGTTGTGTTCGACCCTCAGTGACCCCATGGACTGCAGCCCACCAGGCTCCTCCGTCCATGGGATTTTCCAGGCAAGAGTACTGGAGTGGGGTGCCATTGCCTTCTCCGAATATGCTGTCTAGGTTGGTCAAGGAGTAAGCGTCTTAATTTCGTGATGTATCATCATCATTTTCTATAATACCAAATGAATTTAATGCTTACAAATTGTAAGTTAACTCTTGTGTTTTGATCAATATGCCAAACTTTACTTCCTCTTCCCTTCTGTGGCTGCTTCACAGTTTTTACTGTTATGAATGTTCCCAGGCACTCAACTTTCGATTTGTTAACAGTTTCTTTTTGATAAAGGTTTAGGTGGTAGGCTACTGGGATTATCATCTCAAGCGCATGAGTAAAACGTTGTGATACAACACACGAGAGCGGATAGGTAAGGAAATTCTGACACTTAGTCCCACATCATCCCTCCAGTAGTGTGATTTCAGCATTTCACATAGCCCGCCACAGTTCACTTTCTTCTTGTCACAGTGATCGTAGTTACACGTATTGAGCACAACTGTTATTAGTGCAAGTTATCAATAAAACACTCCGTCAAGTGGCATAATATGGCCAGTGCTTTATTAATGATGTGGAACGTTTCTTTGTGAGTCTTGAAATGCTCCTTTCTGAAAGGGTTGTGGCAGTTTCCTTTCCTGTAATCCACTCGTCCATTCCTTTGTAAACCGTCTGGCTCATGTAGTGAATCTCAGACTACACATTCACTTTGCTCTGATTTCAATGTCTCTACTTGTCTCTGATTTTATCCTTCTTCAATTAATCCCAGAGGTATCATATAAGGAAAGGAAAAAGTAACCCATAAGGAGAATGTCTGTCCTGTTGATGAACTGACACATTTCATTGTGTCAATGAATAACACAGATAACATTTTAATGACTACTTTTCAATCTTCAGAGGCCCATTAGAGTCCCCAGGTAACACATCCTTTCTCTAAACATAGGAAGTAAGCGTATGATAGTGATCCTAGACATATTCCAATCTAAAAAAGAAAAGCCTGGACATTTAATAATACTATAGTCTCTCTCAGAAATCTGGGTTTAAATTCCTTCACCAGTGTCTTTGAAGAAGAAGCAAGTAATGAGAGGTGAGGCTTATCGGAAAGAAAAAGATCCTAAGCTCAAGCCAAGAGCTGTGGTTCAATTGCTCAGTTGTGTCTGACTCTTTGTGACCCGGTGGACTGCAGCACGCGGGCCTCCCCATCCTCCACCATCTCTCAGAGATTGCTCGATTGATGTCCATTGAGTCGGCCATGCCATCCAACCATCTTGTCCTCTGTCATTTCCCAGCATCAGGGTCTTTTCCAGTGAGTCAGCCCATTGCATCAGGTGGCTGAAGTATTGAAGCTTCAGCATCAACCCTTCCAATGAATATTCAGGATTAGTTTCTTGACTGAAGAGACATACATTGAAAAAAAAAACCACATACATCAAGATATGGAAGAATAAATGTTGTATACATTTTCAGTTTCACTTTGATTTTCTGTTTTTTAAACTATTACTTTTGTGGACTTTTCCAATTAACCAATTAACTACAGGCATAGTAATACCCTCAAATCAATGTTTAATAAATATTCATTAAATTAAAAAAAAAACAGAGAATGTGAAGAGACGTTCAGCAATTCTCACTCTGTATTTGGAAAAAGTTGGAGCCGCTGGGACGCTGAGGAGACGTTGTGCTGTATCCATCCCTGGAATCTGAGACCCACTGTTTGCGATGGCCATTTCAAGAGGCACAGCTCAGCGTTGTGAAGGAGCCAGTCTCACTGATTCTCAGAGCAGTGCCAATGCTGACGTATCCACCTGTGACTGTATGCTGCTTAAACTCAGAGTCATCCTCCCTGGTGTTTTGGTTTTGCTTTTAAGTTCATATTTTCTTTAATATCCAAATTAAACGAAAACTATGAAGCTGCATTCCATAAGCTGCAAGAAAGCCATTCTTCCTTTGGATTTCCCACCTGCAGACCTGTTACACTTCCCCCTATTGTATACAGCAGTTCTCCTGATCATGTAGACCGCTGCCGGAGTCTAGCAGGTCACTCGTGCTGTGGATAACCGGTTTCTCCAGACATCACTCTATGCAACCAGTTTCTGTCCTCGGTTCAGTTCAGTTGCTCAGTCGTGTCCGACTCTTTGCGACCCCGTGGTTTCTCTCCTAGCGGGGACACACATATTTTCCCTAATTCTCCAAGGCACTAAGACGGTGATTTAAAAAGTAACGAAATACACTGAAGATTCAGGAATGAAATAACAAGAATATAGAGGACTATGGCTAGAAGCAGTTACTGTTAGAATACTCCGTGTAGCGAAGGCCAGATCACTCCCACCACGAGAAGATCTCCAGTTATCTCCACACTCTGGAATACTGGCCCTTAGAATCCCTGTTGTGGAAGTATGAGTGGGATTGTGACCTGGTACTTATTTTCTTTTAGATGCTATTTCTTACTCAGAGTGTTAGGTTTACATCAAAGTCGAGAGGGCAGTACAGAGGTATATGTATTTCCTACCTTGATATGTGCATGACTTCTCCCATTATTGACATCAAGGGATAATACTATTTTTTTAATAAAAATGGTGCATTTTTATAAAATCAAAGATGAACCCTCATTATGACACATCATAGTTACTCAAAGTCCATTGTTTAACGTAGGGTTCACTCTTCAAGTTGTCCATTCGGTGGGCTTGGACAAATGTATAATCATGTATCCATCATTACAGAATCTCACAGTTTAGTTCCTCTGCCTGAAAAATCCTCTGTGCTCTGCCTCTTCATCCATGGAAAATCACCCACGCCTTTTCCACCTTTCAGTTCAGTTAAGTTGCTCAGTTGTGTCTGACTCTTTGCAACTGCGTGGACTGTAGCACGCCAGGCCTCCCTGTCCATCACCAGCTCCCAGAGTTTACCCAGACTCATGTCCATCACATTGATGATGCCATCCAACCATCTCGTCCTCTGTCGTCCCCTTCTCCTCCCGCCTTCAATCTTTCCCAGCATCAGGGTCTCTTCCAGTGAGTCAGCTCTTCGCATCGGGTGGCCAAAGGATTTGTGTCTGTTAATACATAGATGAAGTTCTCCCCTGTCTTTTATATACATCTAAATTTTCACAGAAGGACTTGTTTATTAAACTGTATGGTCATAATTATTTGTGTTTGCTGGGAGCAGTAGAAAAATGACTTCCACATTAACTGCTAGTTAAATCAGTGTCTTATCATGACAAGGGTCATAATTATTTTCCATTGTTGTTGTTACTCGATAGATTTTTTTCTGGGACTATAAGGCAATTCATACATTTAACTGGAGAATATATATACACACACTATAGGGTTTCCCTGGTGGCTCAGGCGGTAAAGAATCTGCCTGCAAATTCTTCAGGGAATCTGCATCTGTGGGAGATGTGGGTTCGATCCCTGGGTTGGGAAGACCCCCTGGAGAAGGGCATGGCAATCCACTCTAGTATTCTTGCCTGAAGAATCCCCGTGGACAGAGGAGCCTGGCGGGCTACAGCCCATGGGGTCGCAAAGAGTCAGACACGCCTGAGCAACTAAGCATAACACATACACAGTATAACACATAGTTACTGATTTTACTTTTAAAATAATAAAGTGTAGCTTGTAATCCTTTTCACAGTCCAAAGTTTGTATGTTAATATATTGAATGCCCTGTGTCCTTTTCACGGAGTCATTTTGTTTTACAAAAATACAGAAACTTTTTCAGCTAAAGCAGAAAATCAGGTCAGCAATCAAATGCGTAATTACATGTCTTTCCCTTCTACCTAAATGTGTACAAAAGTATCTATGATCTTAAACTTCCAATAAGAAGACATATTCTGCCTCAAGATGCTGAGAAAATGCTCATTTTTTTTTTCCTTTCTAACAACCCCTTTTGGATGGATACACATTAGTGTCATCTCTTTAAAGAGTTACGTGGAAATGGAGACTGTGTGCAGAGAAAGAGGATGCCACAGAAATCGCAGAGGAAGGTTTGTAACTTGAATATCATGAACAGTGTTGCTAAAGCAACACTCTCCAGTCTATCCTTGGTCAGTACCACGATCTCAGGCTTGAAAGATGAATGCTGTTAAGATCGGCTAGTCAACCTCAGAAGAATCTCCTCCAGCGATCCTGAGATAAGGGAAGGTGAACAGGGCACATTGACATTCCGTCTGTCACTCACTCAAAAATGTTTCAGTTCAGTTCAGTCATTCAATCATGTACGACTCTTCGCAACCCCATGAATCGCAGCACGCCAGGCCTCCCTGTTTAAGTACTGCAAAATAACTTTTTTTTTTTTTTTTTTTTTGCTATACAGTAACTCCTTGTTGGTTCTCTGTGTTAAATACAGCAGTGTGTCTATGTCCATGCCAAACTCCCTGACTATCCCTTCCCCCATCCTTCCCCCTGGTGACCATAAGGTTATTACAGAGTATTGAGCAGAGTTCCCTGTGCTGTCCAGCAGGTCCTTGCTGGTTCTCCATGTTAAACACAGCAGTGTGTCCATGTCCATCCCAAACTCCCTAAGAATCCCTTCCCCCAGCAACTGTTACTTCATTCTTTCGGTGTATGAATCTCTTTGTGTTTTGTAAGTACGTTCATTTCTATCATTCCTTTTTAGATTGCACGTATAAGGAATGTCATCTGATATTTCTCCTTCTTTGTCTGACTGACCACTCTCCGTATGAGAATTTCTAGGTCCATCCATGTTGTGGCAAATGGCATTATTTTGCAGAAGAAGTTTTCAGAAATCCTTTCCAGTGTGGAGGATGGAGTGGAGAAACTAGATACATGAGCTGGAAAGGCAGTGGCTCCTTTGATCTTTTCAGGTGATGTGGGGTGCTCACTGTATTAGATTGCACCTGTACAACTAGGATCAGGAGCTTACCAGATGTCTGAAAATATGGATAATTTGAAATTGTTCCAAAGATGAGAAACATAAGAGAGAGCTGGAGGAAATCACTCAAATAAGCAACGCCTGCTGGAACTTCCACGTAATTCAGCATTTAGGGTGAATTTACCATGGAGAAAAATGTTCCAAAGTTCAGAAGATAATGAGATCTTTGCAAAGATATGGTAAAAAATAGAGGGAAAAAATAAAGTTGGGGGGGGGAATTAGAATGAGCTCTATTTTTACACAGTTCTGTATTTTGGAGAGTCAGACACAACTTGGTGACTGAGCAACAGCAACATATTTTGAAATTTGTTGGCTTGGCTGTAAAGTTCATTTGCGTTTTTCCATAAGATGTCCCAAGGCTCAGTATTTTCTTGTGTTACCTTTTTTGATTATTCAGAAGAAAGGCCAGTTGATTTGGAAAAGTGCTTTCAGAAAGCAATTCAGTTTCATGAATCTGTAAATAGAATGAAATATATATATATCTTTTAGTGCATAAATTCTTTTTTTTATTATTTATTTGTCTTTGGAGGTGTTGAGTCTTTGTTGCTATATGGGCCTTTCTCTAGATGCACTGAGCAGGGGCTTCTCATCGCAGTGGCATCTCCTGTTGCTGAGCAGGGCTGGCCTCTACGGAGCTCAGGGTTGTGGCCCCTGGGCCTTATAGCACAGGCTCGGTACTTCTGATGCTTGGACTTGGTGACTCTATGGTGTGTGGGGTCTTCCTGGGTCAGAGATTGAACCTGCATTGACTACACTGGCCAGTGGCTTCTTACCACTGAGCCAGCAGGAAAGCCTGGAGTGAAAAGTATTTGAAAACCATTGCAATACAGTTTAGCTTTAACAGCTTTAATTCGTATGCCTGATTTCAGCCTGACTATTCTTAGGAAGAATAAGAAGCTTCTTGGAGNGCCAGTGGCTTCTTACCACTGAGCCAGCAGGAAAGCCTGGAGTGAAAAGTATTTGAAAACCATTGCAATACAGTTTAGCTTTAACAGCTTTAATTCGTATGCCTGATTTCAGCCTGACTATTCTTAGGAAGAATAAGAAGCTTCTTGGAGCTGAAGCTCCAATCCTTTGGCCACCTGATGCGAAGAGCCGACTCATCGGAAAAGACCCTGATGCTGGGAAAGATTGAAGGTGGGAGGAGAATGGCATGACAGATGGTTGGGCGGCATCACCCACTCAATAGACATGAGTTCGAGCAAGTTCTGGGAGTTGGTGATGGACAGGGAAGCCTTGCGTGCTGCGGTCCATGGGGTCACAGAGTTGGACACGACTGAGCGACTGAACTGAACAGATTCTTAGGAAAGTCTAGTCTTACAATTCATAAATAGATCCAGTATCCCTATTCTACAACTATGAATCAATTTCAAGAGTAATTTTAGAGTCAGATTTGGTAATATCTGTGGGAACATTTATGGAGCATATGGCATGTTAAAGACATACATTAGGGACAGCTTTCAGCAGAGAGGAAGAATGAGGCATCAGTCACTGCTCGTGTTACAGGTGTGATAAAATGTGGCCAGAAAATCTCCATATTCATTGGACAATTCATCGCACCACCTGTAGGATCTCAATACCGTAGTTGCTTGAAGTCATTTTTCCTTTAGCCTGGTTGCACATTACGGCCCAGTAGAGTTGTTTGTACAAATGTTGTTGGTGGGGCACCATGCCCAGAGATTCTCACCCAGTGCTGGGGGGCGGAGGGTTGTGGAAGATGGCTCTCTGCTTCCTGAGGCCCCCACAGGTGACGTGAATACACACCCAGAGCAGAAACTCCTGCCTAGAGTTAGAAGTAGAACTGAGGTTCTATCCTTATCTCTGTTACTATTTCACTTCCATTGAGATGAGTAAGACCCGGCTTCAAATATATGATTTTTTTTTGCAACATATTTTACTTTATTTTTCAAGTATTAAAAAAATGATGTTTATTTATTTATGGCTGTGCATGTAAGCTTTCTCTGGTGGTGGTGAGTGGGTTTCTCATTGTGGTGGCTTCTCTCATTGTGGAGCACGGGATCCTGAGTAGAGGCTCAGTAGCTGTGGCTCCCAGGCCCCAGAACACAGGCTCAGCAGCTTTTGTGCGTGGGCTTAGTCACTCTCCAGCATGTGGGATCTTCCTGGTTTGCGGATGGAGCCCATGTGTCCTGCCTTGGCCTGCAGATTCTTAACCACTAGACACCAGGGAAGTTGCCAGCATAGTTGAGAAGCATCAATAAATGAAGATATTCCCTGAGAAGTGGAACCCGCAGTCGTGGGCTAAAAAGAGAAGCTTTAGGCCACCGCCAAGTTAAATTAATAAAATGGGGTTACAGTTCAGTTCAGTTCAGTCGCTCAGTCGTGTCTGACTCTTTGCGACCCCATGAATTCCAGCACGCCAGGCCTCCCTGTTCATCACCATCTCCCGGAGTTACTCAGACTCACGTCCATTGAGTCCGTGACACCATCCAGCCATCTCATCCTTGGTTGTCCCCTTCTCCTCCTGCCCCCAATCCCTCCCAGCATCAGAGTCTTTTCCAGTGAGTCAGCTCTTTGCATGAGGTGGCCAAAGTACTGGAGCTTCAGCTTTAGCATCATTCCTTCCAAAGAAATCCCAGAGTTGATCTCCTTCAGAATGGACTGGTTGGATCTCCTTGCAGTCCAAGGGACTCTTAGGAGTCTTCTCCAACACCACAGTTCAAAAGCATCAATTCTTCAGTGCTCAGCCTTCTTCACAGTCCAACTCTCACATCCATACATGACCACAGGAAAAACCATAGCCTTGACTAGACGGACCTTAGTCGGCAAAGTAATGTCTCTGCTTTTGAAATGGAGTTACAGTCTCACGAAAAGGCTTGGTATTCACTTCCAGCTAAGGATGCCAACTGGCTGGTTCTTGTTCCTTGTATAGTGGCCGGCATGTGATTTGGGGCTGTGATGATGGGAAGTTTGGGTAGTATTAAGAAACCATCCTACTGCTCCGTATCAAGCCAGGAACGTAGGAATACTCTGTGTTAAAGCAAATACCGAAGGGGACATCTCTCTGTTGCCTTCCCCTAGTTTTAATGAATATTTGCAGTGATGATGAAATAAGCACCCATGTCGATGGAGAGAGCTGAGAGATGCAGTATCGGCTGACGGTGTGTCCAGAAATGATGGACATACGCAACATGTAGTCATGGCAACCCCAGGACCTCGGTGGTACTCCTTCAGGCTTAAGGAGGCACCTCATGCACATTTATTTGTAAATTGATCTATAAATCTATATCTGCAAGTTTTATTGGTAATCTATAAATTTTATTGATAGATGGTGTCTATAAGATTTTTTGATGTGTCTATAAGATTTTTTTGATAGATGTGTCTGTAAGTTCTATTGATAGATCTATCTGTAAGTTTTATTGATGTATGTATTAGTTTTATGGATAGATGTATCTGTAAGATTTTTTGATAGATGTATCTGTAAGTTTTATTGATAGATGTATCTAGGTTTTATTGATAGATGTATCTATAAGATTTTTAATAG
>SJYB01005587.1:404025-425059 GCA_006408585.1 Antidorcas marsupialis | reverse complement strand
ATGTATCTATTAGTTTTATTGATGTATCTATCAGTTTTATTGAATCTGTAAGTTCTATTGATAGATGTATGTATAACTTTTATTGACATATCTATAATTTAATTGATAGATGTATCTGTAAGTTTTACTTATAGATGTATCTGTAACTTCTATTGATAGACGTATCTATAAGTTCTATTGATAATATATCCAAGTTTTATCAGTGTATCTATAATTTTATTGATAGATGTATCTATAAGTTTCATTGATAGATTTATCTGTTTTACTGATAGACCTATCTCTAAGTTTTATTGACAGATCTATCTGTAAGTTCTATTGATAACATATCTGTAAGTTTTATCGATGTATCTATAAGTTTTATTGATAGATGTATCTGTTTTATTGATAGATCTAAGTTTTCTTGATAGATCTATCTGTACGTTTTATTGATAGATGTATCTAAGTTTTACTGATAGACGTATCTGTAGATGTGTACCCTGTACAAATTTAACTATCCATTCATTTATCCACCCATCCACTTATTCAGTCATGAATTAGCTCATTCTCATACTGGGATTAGTTCCCTATTGCTGCTTGAGCAAATAAATACTCATTTAGTAACTTAACACAGCCCACAGGTATCATCTTTCAGGTCTGGAAGTCAGAAGTTTGCACTGATTCTCCTCGGGCTAAAATCCAGGTATCAGGGACAGGACAGCATTCTTTCCAGAGACCCCAGGGGGAGGATCCAGTGCTTTGCCTTTTCCAGTTTCTAGAGGACACCTCCATTGCTAAGCTCGCTGCCCCGCTCTCCACCTTTGAAACACATCCTTTAATCTCTGCTTCTTACCTCGCATCCTTTTCCCACCTTTGACCGTCCTGCGTCCCTCTCATAAGGGTCCTCAGGATTCCACTGGGCCCACCAGATAAGCCAGGATAATTTGCTGTCTGAGGATCCTTAATTTCTTCCTGTCTTCAGAGCCACTGCATGGTACCGTCTGCACAGGTTTCTGAGGTCAGAGCATCGGCATCCCGGAAGAGGCGGAGTTACTGCGTCTACTACGGTGTCCTGTAGACGCTTGCTAATCAGTTTCTATATGACAGCTGTGGTTTTACTGATTGACTTTTGAACTTTCAATCGCACTCTTTGGTTAATAATCCACATGGACTGCACGTCCCAGCATTTGTGATTGATTTTCTCGGTGACAGTCTGGAATTATAGGAGGCCATGACTTCTCTCTCATTCCTCTAAAACCATGTTTCCGGCTTTATATATATATATTTTTACTTTTTTAAAATTTTTTTACTACTTTATTCTACGTTACAATTTGTAAAAGTAACGTATTCCCTTCTACTTTATCTTTCTGAAAAGTGTACCAGTGTTTTTAGAAAAAACAAAATAAAGCACTTGACTGGACAACTAAGTTGCTTTTATCTCAAATTATATATACAGGTTATCTTTTAGTTTTATATTCTAGGCATTTCCTTACTTTGCCTTCCATTGTTGCGATGAACTATTCCCATCCTTCTATTTTTAATTTTCAAGTATTCTTTCTGGCNATTATAGGAGGCCATGACTTCTCTCTCATTCCTCTAAAACCATGTTTCCGGCTTTATATATATATATTTTTACTTTTTTAAAATTTTTTTACTACTTTATTCTACGTTACAATTTGTAAAAGTAACGTATTCCCTTCTACTTTATCTTTCTGAAAAGTGTACCAGTGTTTTTAGAAAAAACAAAATAAAGCACTTGACTGGACAACTAAGTTGCTTTTATCTCAAATTATATATACAGGTTATCTTTTAGTTTTATATTCTAGGCATTTCCTTACTTTGCCTTCCATTGTTGCGATGAACTATTCCCATCCTTCTATTTTTAATTTTCAAGTATTCTTTCTGGCTTTTTCATTATTTTCCTTTGCACATGAATTTAATCTTTGCTTACAGATGCAGAATGACTAGAATACTGTTGAGTGTCAAATTGGTGTGTGTTTTGCATTCTCTTCACTAAACCGCTTCTTTTTTAAAAATTTTTTTTTATTTTAATTGGAGGCTAATTACAATATTGTAGTGGTTTTGCCATACATTGAGCTAAACCACTTCTAAACCACTAAACCCCTTCTCTGCTCAAACCACGTGTGAGATCAGTGTTTAACTTACCAGGTGGTTGGTGTGAGTCCCTGTCACTGCAGTATCGTGACGTTCTGTTTCTATCTGTTTTCCCGAGTGAAAGTGAGAGCTGTCCAGGCGTTCAGTACAGATGAGCAGGCTTTGTGACCTCTAAGGTTCTATTGGATTGTACCTCTGAGGGTTCCGTTCGATGTCACAGAGTCCCTGAATGGTACAGAAAGAATATTATTTCCTCTGGGACGTCAGGACTCACCCTAGTGCCTCCTCTTCTCCAGGTAGCCTTTCTGCTTATGCAGAGAAGAGCCCTTGGGGTTTTCCTTGTTTGCTTTTGTGCAGGCATGTGGAAGGCAGGCTGAGAAACCGTGAACTTTCCCTCGTACGCAGCTGTGTCATACAGCTCCCTTTCCCCATCCACTAGCCTGTTCATTTTTTCCAAGTCTGATCTTCGTCAGAGAATGAAACACATGTTGTGGAAAGTGGATTGGACTCCTCAGTTTCTGACATGAATAGGCCTTCCAGGATGAGATGGTTGGGTGGCATCACCAACTCCATGGACATGAGCTTGAGCAAGCTCCAGGAGTTGGTGATGGACAGGGAGGCCTGGCGCGCTGCAGTCCATGGGGTTGCAAGAGTCGGACGTGACTGAGTGACTGAACTGAACTGAGTCCTTCCAGAAACCTGTTGGAATCAGTTGTTCAGTGTTTAAGCTCATCCACTTTTCTTTTCAGTTATGGAGTCCTTACTGGTTTTTATTTTTCTTTTTATTTTTTTTACTTTACAATACTGTATTGGTTTTGCCATACATTGACATGAATCCACCACAGGTGTACATGAGTTCCCAACCCTGACCCCTCCACCCCCNATTGCTGGGTCTATTTGCAGTTTTTTAAGGAATCTCCACACTGTTCTCCATAGTGGCTGTACTAGTTTGCATTCCCACCAACAGTGTAAGAGCGTTCCCTTTTCTCCACACCCTCTCCAGCATTTATTGCTTGTAGACTTTTGGATCACAGCCGTTCTGACTGGTGTGAAATGGTACCTCATTGTGGTCTTGATTGTAACTGGAGGAATCAACCTGCCTGACTTCAGGCTCTACTACAAAGCCACAGTCATCTAGACAGTATGGTACTGGCAGAAAAACAGAAATATAGATCAGTGGAACAAAATAGAAAGCCCAGAGATAAATCCACACACCTATGGACACCTTATCTTCGACAAAGGAGATAAGAATATACAATGGATTAAAGACAATCTATTTTTCTTTTTAAATGGGTGTCTGGGAGTGACTTAAGACCTGTGATCCTTCTCCACCCACAATGTGGAACAAGAAGATGCTGAGAGTGTATGTTTAAATAATTACATTTACAGAGACTTACGTTTCCATGAACACATTTTCATGTGTATACAGGGCAATTTGGTCATCCACAACTGAGACACAGAGAATGTAATTTCCAGAATAACTCGTTTCGCTCTTTTTCTTCTCTTGTAAATGAAGAGATTGGATAGGAGGTCTGTGGTATTCCTTCCACAGTAATATCCCGTATGCTTGCCCTCTGCTATAATATAGCAAAACATTCAAGACACAAATAACATATGCCATTTTTGACATTTGCTTCACAAACCAAAATGCTGAATTACTAATGACAGCCTGTTCCTATGAAATATTTATGTATTATGTGACAGTTATGGTAATCACTTAAAACTTGATGTTATATTCTTGGAATTAAGTTTCACAAGTAAGAATATAGCCTTCCATCTGAAAGAAGAGAATATAAGATATTTTGATATAGATTTTAAGAAAAATTCTTCAATTCAGTAAATATGGACGCACATCTCAAACACATCTCCTTTTCAACAGTTTTTTTTAATTTATTTTTCTTTCTTTTTTTTTAATTTTTATTTTTACGTTATTTTACTTTACGATACNAATATAGCCTTCCATCTGAAAGAAGAGAATATAAGATATTTTGATATAGATTTTAAGAAAAATTCTTCAATTCAGTAAATATGGACGCACATCTCAAACACATCTCCTTTTCAACAGTTTTTTTTAATTTATTTTTCTTTCTTTTTTTTTAATTTTTATTTTTACGTTATTTTACTTTACGATACTGTATTGGTTTTGCTATACATTGACATGAATCCGCCACGGGCGTACATGAGTTCCCAATCCTGAACCCCCCTCCCACCTCCCACCCCATATCATCTCTCTCTCAACAGTTTTATTTTAAATATCGGTTGTTTTCACTGTTTTCTGAACTGATGGAAATGGAAAGTTCAATCCCACCTAGTGACTCGAGGGCTGCAGAGGTAGAGACTGAGCCTTCTCGTTTCAAATATAAGCGAAGAAAGCGCCTCCCAAGTAAGGACTCTTAAACTTTGGATTTTTCATCCATCGTACTTTCATCAAATACAGTGTGCATCTGACCCCCTACTGTGTGCCTAAGTTAGATTGGAAATTAAAGAGCAAAGGATGCCCGTGGCACTGAACTGCTCATAGTTGGAAGTTTGAGAAGATAGCAGACAAGAATCAGTTGGGCGTTTTGACCTACGACTCATCACGGCATCCAGGGAATTGCTCATACAAGTAGGTGTAACGTGAAAAAAAAAACACAGAAATAACGTGTGAAGCACATGCAGTATAAAAATAAGACATTTCACATTTCATTTCATCTTACTCACAGGCAGTCAGCACTTAGCATCTGTTTTCTTTTACAACTTGAGCCCAACTGTCTTTTTTTCTCCTTTCTTCCAAAAATGAATCGATGAAAGAAGAGCAGCCACAGAAACAAGAGCACAAATCATCTCACGCAGGGTGTTCTGTAAACTGGCAGCTTTTCGACTACTTCATACTGTGTTCTGAGAACACTCTCTCCCATCCTTCGGTATTCTTTACGTCCTGCACAAATCCGCCCTCTTGGGGACTCCTCATGTCATAAGGCATTGAATTGAGGGCTTGAAGGAACACAGTGATGAATCTGGGGCAGATTTTTGCCTTTCACCTGCAGGGGCTGCCAGATGTCTTAGAATAGGAAGCGTAGACTGTCCAGGGCTGTGTTGCTGGGTAGTGCAAACTCACAACAGAGGAGACACTGAACGCCATGCGAGAGGTCCTCGAGTGGCATATTGTGTCTGGACTAGCTGTCAAGCATGGACAGCAGCTAGGCAGAAGGCAGGAAGAGAAGGGGACGACAGAGGATGAGCTGGTTGGAAGGCATAACCAACTCGATGGACATGAGTTTGAGTAGACTCCAGGAGTTGGTGTTGGACAGGGAGGCCTGGCATTCTGCAGTCCATGGGGTCACAAAGGGTCAGACACGACTGAGTGACTGAAGTGGAGGCATGTGTACCAGCGCCACGCCTGTGCCAAGGCACACGTTAGCACGTGCTGCAGAAACAGCACATCTCTGGTGCTGTTTGTTGGAAGCAGAACATCACAAAACTGCAGTGTCAGGAGCTCACCAGTCCAAGGCACCAGTTTGATTGGAGTCAACACTGCGTGATGTCACAAGAATTAATGACCGAGGGGAAGACTAGAGATGGGTCTTGGAGAACTTGTCTTCCGGCAGGAGGGTTTCATGCTTCATAAAGGGGGTAATGATGGTTCCTTTTGTAAAGCTGATTGTATTTATTTATCGGCTGTGCTGGGTCTTTGCTGCTGCACAGACTCTTCTCCACTTGGGGCAAGCGGAGGTTGTTCTCTGGTTACGATTGGCTCGCTTCTCATTGCAGTGGCTTCTCTTGTTGCAGAGCACAGTCTCCAGGGCACGTGGACTTCAGTAGTTGCAACACGAGGGCTCAGTGGTTGTGATTCCCAGGCTCTAGTACCCAGGCTCAGTACTTGTGGTACACGGACTTAGTTGTTCTGAGGCCTCTGGGATCTTCCTGGACTGAGGATTGAACTTTATCTCCAGTGTTGGCAGGTGGATTCTTTACCACTGAGCCACCAGGGAAGTCTCTCCCCCAACCATGATGATCCCTTATTTTATTTTATTTTATTTTTTTAAAGCAGCAGCATAGGCTGGTCAGTCCCGGCTCTGTTTTGGGAGGATGAATCTGGCAGTGCACGGTCAGAGGGAGCTCAGACCAGAAGCTGGAGATAAGATGAGAGAAGGAGGAAGTTCTTGCCAAAATGTGGGTGAAAGTCACCCAGCTGAGAAGCCAGGAAGGATGAATTTAAGAAATGTGTAGATGGTACAAGCAGTGTGAGTTGTGCACTGCAGGAGAAAGGAGACAGGATTAATCCCCAGATGGACCTTCATTGCCCATTTGTATTGTATGAAAGTGAAAGTTGCTCAGTCATGTCCAACTCTTTGCAACCCCCATGGACTATACACTCCACAGAATTCTCCAGGCCAAAATACTAGAATGGGGAGCCTTTCCCTTCTCCAGGAGATCTTCCCAACCCAGAGATTAAACCGAAGTCTCCCACATTGCAGGCGGATTCTTGACCAGCTGAGCCACCAGGGAGGCCCAAGAATACTGGAGTGGGGAGCCTCTCCCTTCTCCAGGGGATCTTCCCCACCCAGGCATCAAAATGGGGTCTCCCGCATTGCAGGCAGATTCTTTACTGTCTGAACCACCAGGGAAGCCCTTTATTGCTCATGGTCATCTCAAAATAGCCAGTCCCAAGCTTTTTGGGCATTTTATTTTGTGTTGCTCTCATTGAAGTATAGCTAACTTTGCAGTATTATATTAGTCTGACTTACTTCACTCAGTATGATGATCAGGAAGTAGGTCCATCAGTGTTGCTACAAAAATGGTATTATTTCACTCTACCTAATTGTGTACACACACAGACACACACAGTATCTTCTTTCTGCATTCCTCTGTCAATGCACATTTCCACTGTTTCCATGTCTTGACTATTGTAAACAGTACTGCAGTGAACGTAGGGGCGCGTAAGAAATGCTATAGATGAACCTATTTACAAAACAGGAACAGGCCCACAGAACTTGCCNCTACAAAAATGGTATTATTTCATTCTACCTAATTGTGTACACACACAGACACACACAGTATCTTCTTTCTGCATTCCTCTGTCAATGCACATTTCCACTGTTTCCATGTCTTGACTATTGTAAACAGTACTGCAGGGAACGTAGGGGTGCCTAAGAAATGCTATAGATGAACCTATTTACAAAACAGGAACAGGCCCACAGAACTTGCCGGCAGAAGAATGAGGGGAAGGGAGCGTTCAGGAACTTGGGATGGACATGCACACACTGCTGTATTTAACATGGAGAACCAGCAAGGACCTGCTGCATAGCACAGGGAACTCTGCTCAATCCTCTGTAATAACTTTATGGTTCCCAGAAGGAAGGATGGGGGAAGGGATAGTCAGGAAGTCTGGGATGGACATGGACACACTGCTGTATTTAACATGGAGAACCAGCAAGGACCTGCTGTCCAGCACAGGGAACTCTACTCAATACTCTGTAATAACTTTATGGTTCCCAGGGGGAAGGGATAGCTAGGGAGTTTAGGATGGATATGGACACACTGCTATATTTAACATGGAGAACAAACTAGGACCTGCTGCACAGCACAGGGAACTCTGCTCAATACTCTGTAATAACCTTATGGTTCCCAGGAGGAAGGATGGGGGAAGGGACAGTCAGGGAGTTTGGGATGGACATGGACACACTGCTGTATTTAACATGGAGAACCAGCAAGGACCTGCTGGACAGCACAGGAAACTCTGCTCAATGACATGTGGTAGCCTGGATGGGAGGGGAGTTTGGGGGAGAAGGGATACATGCATGGCTGAGTCCCTTTGCTATCCCCCTGAAACCATCACAACATTGTTTATCAGCTATACACCAGTGCAAAATGAAAACGTTTAAAAAAAATAGTAAATTAGTTTCAAGTGGACAACAAGCTAATGCAATATTTTCATAGGTTTTACTCCATACTGATTCTTGAGAAATCTCTATGCACGTAAGGAAGCAACAGCTAGAACTGGACATGGGAAAACAGACTGGTTTCAAATAGGAAAAGGAGTACACTGAGGCTGTATATTGTCACCTTAATGCCAGTGAAGGAGGAGAGTGAGAAAGGTGGCTTAAAGCTCAACATTCAGAAAACGAAGATCATGACATCTGGCCCCATCACTTGATGGNACGTTTAAAAAAAATAGTAAATTAGTTTCAAGTGGACAACAAGCTAATGCAATATTTTCATAGGTTTTACTCCATACTGATTCTTGAGAAATCTCTATGCACGTAAGGAAGCAACAGCTAGAACTGGACATGGGAAAACAGACTGGTTTCAAATAGGAAAAGGAGTACACTGAGGCTGTATATTGTCACCTTAATGCCAGTGAAGGAGGAGAGTGAGAAAGGTGGCTTAAAGCTCAACATTCAGAAAACGAAGATCATGACATCTGGCCCCATCACTTGATGGCACATAGATGGGGAAACTGGCTGACTGTATTTTCGGGGCTGCAAAATCATCGCAGATGGTGCTTGCAGCCGTGAAATTAAAAGACGCTTAGTCCTTGGAAGGAGAGTTATGACAAATCTAGACAGCATATTAAAAAGCAGAGACATGACTTTGCCAACAAAGGTCCATCTTGTAAAGGCTGTGGTTTTTCCAGGAGTCATGTATTGATATGAGAGTTGGACTATTAAAAACAGCTGAGCACTGAAGAATGGGTGCTTTTGAACTGTGGTGTTGGAGAAGACTCTTGAGAGTCCCTTGGACTGCAAGGAGATCCAACCAGTCCATTCTGAAGGAGATCAGTCCTGGGATTTCTTTGGAAGGAATGATACCAAAGCTGAAACTCCAGTACTTTGGCCACCTGATGAGAAGAGCTGATTCATTTGAGAAGACTCTGATGCTGGGAAAGATTGGGGGCAGGAGGAGAAGGGGACGACAGAGGATGAGATGGCCGGATGGCATCACCGACTCAATGGACATGGGTTTGTGTAGACTCCGGGAGTTGATGATAGATAGGGAGACCTGGTGTGCTGCGGTCCATGGGATCGCAAAGAGTCGGACATGACTGAGCGACTGAGCTGAACTGAATACTCCATACTAAGTTATTAAATATTGACTATATATATTCCTTGTGTTTTACTTTGCATCCTTGTACCCAGCAGACTCGGAAGTTCTCATGGAAGACATTGGTATCAGTTTTCCACCGCTGTGTAACAACTGACCAAAGATGTGGGGACTTCAGACACAGTCTGTTTATTAGCTCACCTTTCTTGTAGGTCGAGAACACAGCAAGGCGTTGCTGAATTCTTTGCTTAGGGTCTTGGAAGACCAAAGTCACACAGTGCCCTGCAGGGTAGGCTCCTGACTGCGAGCTCTGTGGAGAAGAGCCCAGATCCAAGCTCTCTCCCATGGTGGAGAAGTGGCTCCTTGCAGCTTGTCGGTGCAGGTCTTTGCTTTATTACTGGATGTCCGGCGGTGGCCATATGCTATTCCGGGACACCTCTCACCTCTCCCTGCACGTGGTCCTCTGTCTTCCAAGTCAGCATCAATGCATCGACACACTTTTTATTTATTTTTATTTTTTAAATATAAATGTATTTATTTTAATTGAAGGCTAGTTACTTTACAATATTGTATTGGTTTTGCCATACATCTATGGGTGTACACATGTTCCCCATCCTGAACCACACTTTAAAAAAAATTATATTTAAATTTAATTATTTTTAAATTGCAAGATAATTGTTTTACACTGTTGTATTGCTTTCTGCCATTCAGTTCATTGCAGTCGCTCAGCTGTGTCCTACTTTTTGTGACCCCATGGACCGCCAGGCCTCCCTGTCTATCACCAACTCCCAGAGTTCACCCAAACCCATGTCCATTGAATCGGTAATGCCCCTCCAACCATCTCATCCTCTGCTGTCCCCTTCTCCTCCTGCCTTCAATCTTTCCCAGCATCAGGGTATTTTCCAGTGAGTCAGTTCTTTGCATCAGGTGGCCAAAATATTGGAGTTTCAGCTTCAGCATCAGTCCTTCCAATGAATATTTAGGGACTGATTTCCTTTAGGATGAACTGGTTGGATCTCCTTGCATTCCAAGGGACTTTCAAGAGTCTTCCCCAACACCACAGTTCAGAAACATCCATTCTGTAGATTATAAAGAAAGCTGAGCACCGAAGAACTGATGCTTTCTGCCGTAGAGCAATGCAAGTCAGCCATTACTCTGTTACTATATATGTGTGTGAGTGTGTGTAATTATGTATAGGTCTGTTACTAATATCACAGAGGGAATTGTCTAGCAGTCCATCTATATATGTTATAAAACAGTCTAGGTGTATAACCTTGTTATAATTTAACATATGTTACAATATTATAGCGTTATAATGTTATAATACACACACACCTATCACCTCCTTGAACCTCCCGGTCTTCCAGCCATCACACCCCTCTGTGTCATCTCTGAGCACCAGCCTCAGCTCCATGTGCTATGCAGCGGCTTCCCACTAGCTGTCTGGGTTACACGTGGTCGTGTACAAGTCAGGGCATCTGTCTCAGTTCNCGTTATAATGTTATAATACACACACACCTATCACCTCCTTGAACCTCCCGGTCTTCCAGCCATCACACCCCTCTGTGTCATCTCTGAGCACCAGCCTCAGCTCCATGTGCTATGCAGCGGCTTCCCACTAGCTGTCTGGGTTACACGTGGTCGTGTACAAGTCAGGGCATCTGTCTCAGTTCATGCCACCCTCTCCTTCCCCGGCTGTGTCCACACATCTGTTCTCCACGCCTGCATCTCTAGTCTTCTGCACCATCTTTCTAGATTCCACGTATATGTGTTCAACGTGTCTCTTCTGTGTTGGGCTCTAGGTCCGGCCCCCTTGGTTCAGCTGATTCACGTTGGTGCTTCATATGCCTGGGATAGGTCTGACTTTCCCCGTCTGCCAGCGAAAAAGCTCTGCTTGCGTGGGAGAACTGGCTGAGAGGATCAGAACCTCTAAGAAAATCTCCCCTTTAACTGACTCAAAAGCGAGTGATTGGTATCCCTGTTGACATCATCCACAAAGCCCTTCGCCTCATCCAGTGACATCCACTGTCCGTGATTCTGGGGTTCAGGGTGGAGCGTCCTGGGATTGGGGCGTTTTCCATCTTGGCCGTGGCATCTCTTACGGGATTGCCCTAATTCAGGGGTGGCCCCATGCCTCTGCCACTTTCTGCTGCTCACCATCCGTGTGGTTGGTCGCCTTTTACACTGTGATTCCAGAAGGAAAGGCAAAGCAAGTGCATGGGTGAGCAGATAAGGAAGTGAGCTGCAGTAAGGCCCCGAAAGTGTCACCTTAAAATAGCGCTGGCTTTGCCTTAAAATAGCGCTGGCTTTGGAAAGTGTGGGGTGAGCACAGATGCTGTGAGCGTTGCAGAACCGGGCTTGTCACGGGCTGGAACGTAGTCAGAAATGAAGAAATCTGCCACCACTTGGCTCATGCTAACAAAAACCGTAGACCACATCNGCACCAGCCTCAGCTCCATGTGCTATGCAGCGGCTTCCCACTAGCTGTCTGGGTTACACGTGGTCGTGTACAAGTCAGGGCATCTGTCTCAGTTCACGCCACCCTCTCCTTCCCCGGCTGTGTCCACACATCCGTTCTCTACGCCTGCATCTCTAGTCTTCTGCACCATCTTTCTAGATTCCACGTATATGTGTTCAACGTGTCTCTTCTGTGTTGGGCTCTAGGTCTGGCCCCCTTGGTTCAGCTGATTCACGTTGGTGCTTCATATGCCTGGGATATGTCTGACTTTCCCCGTCTGCCAGTGAAAAAGCTCTGCTTGCGTGGGAGAACTGGCTGAGAGGATCAGAACCTCTAAGAAAATCTCCCCTTTAACTGACTCAAAAGCGAGTGATCGGTATCCCTGTTGGCATCATCCACAAAGCCCTTCGCCTCATCCAGTGACATCCGCTGTCCGTGATTCTGGGGTTCAGGGTGGAGCGTCCTGGGATTGGGGCGTTTTCCATCTTGCCGTGGCATCTCTTACGGGATTGCCCTAATTCAGGGGTGGCCCCATGCCTCTGCCACTTTCTGCTGCTCACCGTCCGTGTGGTTGGTCGCCTTTTACACTGTGATTCCAGAAGGAAAGGCAAAGCAAGTGCATGGGTGAGCAGATAAGGAAGTGAGCTGCAGTAAGGCACCGAAAGTGTCACCTTAAAATAGCGCTGGCTTTGCCTTAAAATAGCGCTGGCTTTGGAAAGTGTGGGGTGAGCACAGATGCTGTGAGCGTTGCAGAACCGGGCTTGTCACGGGCTGGAACATAGTCAGAAATGAAGAAATCTGCCACCACTTGGCTCATGCTAACAAAAACCGTAGACCACATCTGCAGTGGGTGTGTGAATTGGGTGGCGGCAGTGTGACAAGAATAGACAGTTACACTTGTAGATTTAGAAACTAGCCAAATCTTACAACCTGAGAATTACAGTTCTTGTTTTATGGCGACAAGATTTTTTTTTCCATAAAGGACAGTCATTTGCAACCTGTAACGGGTGCAAGTGGAAAATCGTGAAATTTTTTCGGTACGTGTGGCTGTGATAGTGTCTCTTAGAGACATTAAAACCCTTCGACTGTGTATTTCCCTCCATCTGTCTGTGTCTCTGCTGACAGTACTGTGGAATCATCGCATCCTGCTGAGTCTTCATTTGGCCTTTGAGTCTGCGGCTGCTCACATTTGGAGAAACTGTGGACGTCAGTTCTAGGACGTGATGTCTACTTGGCTCCGTTGTTAGGACAGCAAAGGGATGGGAGAGTCAGACATAGACTGGATATCGAATGGGAGTAGAATTTTTAAGGGAGTTGTTATTCCCCTTGAATTTTTATTTTTTTTACTTTAGTGATATAATACCACATTGTTGTGGCAAGTCACGTATGATGTTGGAGCCAGTTGCTATGAGGCAACTATCTTGCCAGCCAAGGGGACTCCCCGGGGACCATGAGACAGATCAGAGAGGACATATCCCTTCTGTAAAATTTACCTCTGTCCCCTTTCTCTCTCTTTCTACGTGCACTGAAGTGTGTATTTTGAAATTTTTTTTTTTATTGTTTTGATTTTATGTCTAGATTTTCTTTGAGTTTAAACACTCAGAATCTTTGGTTTTTCTCTGTCATACATTTATATCAGATTTCTTGGAGTTTTTCTTTTGATCTGAATGGCTACATTTATTCTCCTCATTTTCATTCTTCAGTTCAGTTCAGTTGCTCAGTCGTGTCCAACTCTTTGTGACCCCATGGACTGCAGCACACCAGGCCTCCCTGTCCATCACCAACTCCCGGAGCTTGCTCAAACTCATGTCCATTGAGTTGGTAAGGCCATCCAACCATCTCATCCTCTGTTGTCCCCTTCTCCTCCTGCCCTCAATCTTTCCCAGCATCGGGGTCTTTTCCAGTGAGTCAGCTCTTCACATCAGGTGGCCAAAGGATTGGAGTTTCAGCTTCAACATCAGTCCTTCCAATGAACACTCAGGACTGATCTCCTTTAGGATGGAGGACTTAGGTATTTCATAGCAAACTGGAGACTTTGTGACACCTGGCTGTCGTAAGTTCAACAGTAATGCAACTGTGCAACTAGCTTCTTTCAGATCAGCTCAAAATGTTCTAAAACTCCAGCTGTGATATTAATACACAACTGCAGAGCCATTTATGCCTTTAAGCTTAGTCTACTGGAAACTAGAAATCTCTAAAGGCTGATAGACTGGAGAAGTCATACATAGTAACATGAAAGACGCTTGAGAAGTGTGAGTTTCTCTTCATGGCAGAACCAATTTGAGAGATGTCTCTACAATGGAGTTAAGTGGTCTTAAACTATGATGTAGCTTTGTGGCTCACCCTGTGTAATATGAGAGCGTGGTACACTCAACAGAAGTAGATCACATTTAAAATTTAGGTCAGCTTGCTTGTCACTTGTCCACATCTTGTTTTAGGCAGTAGATATTTAATTAAATGAGCAAAGAAGCAAATTATTTCATTCTCGATGCTTTCTGCATAACCTCTGAGCAATTCATAGACGATTGCACCAAAGTGACATGTGTTGGATATTAAGAACAGTATTGCACAGTTATTTTTTAGTTGATAAGAGTCTGGATTTGAAATAGCATTCCGACATTGAAGTCATCCCCAGGCTGAGGTCCACAGTTTGCTCTTAGCCCCAGGGAAAATCACTTTGGAACACAGTCAGCTTTCTCCTTGTGGGAATGAGAAAGATGTGTGCAGACTTGACTTGCCCACATTTCCTCAAACCCTGAAACCTCAAATCCGGCTGCCGGCTAGTAGCTGTCTTCATTTTCCAGAACCCGAGCATGGCTAAATTGTAAACCCGAGAAGGCTTGTTTTCACGCCCACAGCAGAGCTGGCTCAGAAGCTCAGGAATGTCCTGGTGTTCCTGCTTAGATGCCTGTGGTTGGTAGAAGGGGCAGGGGGGTGAGAGGGAAGAAGGGACATTCCAGCCTGTGGAACCGCTTGCACGGAATGGCAAGTCAGCAGGCAATGTTGCTTCAGAGATGATTTTACCCCAGAGAAAACTTAAATATCTCTTGAGACCTGGGTTCGATCCCTGAGTTGTGAAGATTTCCCAGAGAAGGGAATGGTACCCAGTCCAGTGTTCTGGCCTGGAGAATCCCATGGACCATTCCATGGGGTCGCAGAGTTGGACATGACGGACAACTTTTAGACTTTTCAGATATGCCACAGAACAGCAGAGTCCCATGCATGATTCTGTAGCCCCAGGGACAATTATAGTTTTGTTCAAATGGCATGATATATGTCTTGGTAGAGATGAGACCCCCATGATGGTTTTTATGGTGGCTTGAAAAGTGAGTCTTAGTCACTCAGTGGTATCCGACTTTTTGAAGTGACCCCTGGACTGTAGCCCACCAGGCTGTTCTGTCCATGGGATTTCCCAGGCGAGAAGACTGGTTGCCATTCCCTTTTCCAGGGGATCTTCCCCACCCAAGGATCGAACCTGGGCCCCCGCCACCTTACAGGCAGACTCTTTACCGTCTGAACCACCAGGGAAGCCCACTGTGGCTGAGAGGAGCTCATAGGTCGTGACCTCAGAGCAAAGGAAACCAGTGGCATTTGTAAACCAACGCGGTGTGGGGAAGTCTGGCCATTGTGCTCCGAGTCAGCACCCCAGGAGACTGGTCAGAACCCGGGGTCCTCCTGTGTCCAGAAAAGATGCCAGCTCCTGAGAGGTAAACAGACACACAGATGGCATGCACAACCAAACAGGCATCTCTGTAGACAGAAGATCATGAGGTTAGAAATTCTCAGGCATGATGTCCCTCTCCCACACACAACTCAGTCACAGCGAACAGTGTTAGACAACATTCATGGCTTCAAAACCGCCTTGACTCCCAGCAATTAAAGATGACTCACAAATGCGCATGTGTGTGTGTGTGTGTGTGTGTGTGTGTGTGTGTGTGAGTGATTTCTTAGTTTGGTCCTAAATATTTGAAAGCCCCACTCAAAGAGTATGAACTGTTAGACCTAGCAGATGTCTCATAAAAGATGCTTAAAGTGCTCAAAATTATCTGCAGTCCCTGTAAGAGAGATAACAATATCTCTAAGAAACACTGTTTAAAATACCACCTTGAAAGATACTCTATAACCTGAGTGTTATAGTTTGAGTAGTTTGAATCTCCAGAAATGGCACCCCACTCCAGTACTCTTGACAAGAAAATCCCATGGACAGAGAAGCCTGGTAGGCTGCAGCCCACGGGGTCTCGAAGAATCAGACACGACTGAGTGACTTCACTTTCACTTTTCACTTTCCTGCATTGGAGAAGGAAATGGCAACCCACTCCAGTGTTCTTGTCTGGAGAATCCCAGGGACGGCAGAGCCTGGTGGGCTGCCGTCTGTGGGATCACGCAGAGTCAGACACGACTGAAGTGACTTAGCCCCACAGTTATAGCATCACTTTTAAAAATATACATATATGTATATTTTTTGGGGGGAGGTGCTGGATCTTTGTCGCTGTGTGGCCTTTGGGGTCTTCTCTCTAGTTGCAAATGCATGGGCTTCTCATTGCAGTGACTTGTCTTGCTGTGGAGGATGTGGTGTCAACGCAGTGACCTGTCTTGCTGTGGAGGACGTGGTGTAGGGCTCATGGGCTTCAGCAGCTGTATCTTGTGGGCTCAGGCATTGCGACTCCCAGGCTGTGGAGCACAGTCATTATGGTGCACGGGCTTGCCTGCTCCACAGCATGTGGGATCTTCCCCAACCAGGGACTGAACCCATGTCTCCTGCATCGGCAGGTGGATTCTTTACCACTGAGCCACCAGGGACGCCCAGCGTCACTTTTTAATGGGCTTCAAGTTGAAGCTGACGATACATCCAGTAGGTGTTAGCTCTCCTCTGCATGCCTGAGTTGTTCACCGGGACTTTGAGCTCTCCTGGAGGACTCTGACATGACCATGCATGGTTTATGTTATTATTATTATTATTATTTTGTCCAGCTTCTTTCTTTACCGTTTGGAAGGGAGATAAATCCCAGTACTTCTCAGATGGAGCAAGAATGTAGGCAGAGCTGAGAAAATGTAATAGCAGGTTGTCTGAGCAGAGCTGGTGTTTCGATGTTACTGTGTAGTTTGCATGGACAGAGGAGCCTGGTGGGCTGCAGTCCATGGGGTCACCAAGAGTCACACACGGCTGAGCCACTAACACACACACATCCCCAGTTTTTAAGGGTTAGGGTTAGGGTTCTGGTGGTGGGAAAGAAAGTTGAGGGAGAAAAGTGAACTATTGGCTCAGGATTACGCAGTGAAGCCAGAAGGAAGGCTTCATCCAGTTACTGCCATCTTGGGGACCTGGTGGAGGCTTCCCCGGTGGCTCAGACAGTAAAGCGTCTGCCTGCAATGTCGGAGACCCAAGTTTGATCCCTGGGTCAGGGTGATCCTCTGGAGAAGGAAATGGCAACCCACTCCAGTACTCTTGCCTGGAAAATCCCATGAATGGAGGAGCCTGCTAGGCTACAGCCTATGGGGTCGCAAAGAGTTGGACACGACTGAGGAACTTCACTTCACTCACTTGGGGACCACATGCGTATGCCTCCTTCATAGCTTACAGTTTGGGTAAAAAGCTAGCTACAGCCAGGAGCTGGGAAAGTCCTGTGAATAAAGGAAAAATAAAAGAGGGATGGCAGTTGAGGAGGGGTCAGGTAGTTAAAGCTCAAAAAACCATTTATCCGTTAGGCATTTAAATTAGTAATGAGAACATCAGTGTTCTGTTTAAAACTGCCCCCATGTCATATTCGTCTTCCAGAATTTTATATTTTATTAGTCTAGAGCACACCGTGAACAAGGTCCTCACATGGTTCCAGTGTGTACTGAGAGCTGCTCATATATACAGTGTGTATTGTACAAATCAGATTGAAAAGATGTCAAAACAATTTTGTATATACAATGTTTCATTGTGAAGAAGGCTGAGTGCCAAAGAATGATGCTTTTGAACTGTGGTGTTGGAGAAGACTCTTGAGAGTCCCTTGGACTGCAAGGAGATCCAGCCAGTCCATTCTAAAGGAGATCAACCCTGGGATTTCTTTGGAAGGAATGATGCTAAAGCTGAAGCTCCAGTACTTTGGGCACCTCATGCGAAGAGTTGACTCATTGGACAAGACTCTGATGCTGGGAGGGATTGGGGGCAGGAGGAGAAGGGGACGACCGAGGATGAGATGGCTGGATGGTTCATCTGACTCGATGAACCAGAATCTGAGTGAACTCTGGGAGTTGGTGATGGACAGAGAGGCCTGGCGTGCTGCGGTTCATGGGGTCACAGAGTTGGACACAAGTGAGCGACTTAACTGAACTGAATGGAAAATGAAAACAAAAGTTATTTTCTTTTGTGTCACATAGAGTCGCTGAGGGGTACCTCATGGTAATCCGGTATAATTTTACTTGTTTTTGAATTTTATTGAAGTATAGTTGATTTGCAGTGTTGTTAATTTCGTCTGTGCAGAAAAGTAACTCAGTTGTACATGTACATATATGTGCTATCCTTACTGTCTCAATTGTGTCTGACTCTTTGGGACCCCATGGGCGATAGCCCACCAGGCTCCTCTGTCCATAGGATTCTCCAGGCCAGAATACTGCAGTGGGTTCCAGGAGAATATTCCCAACTTAGGTGTCAAACCAAGGTCTCCCACATTGCGCTTGAATTCTTTACCATCTGAGCCACCAGGGAAACCCGTGAATACCGGAGTGGGTAGCCTAGCCCTTCTCCAGGGGATTTTCCTGACCCAGGAGTCAAACCGGGGTCTCCTGAATTGCAGGCAGATTCGTCACCAGCTGAGCTATGAGGGAAGCTCAATACACATGTACTGATGTTAAAGCTGGTAGAGGTGATGGAATTCCATCACATCTACTTCTGTTTCATTGACTATGCTAAAGCCTTTGTATTTATCACAACAAACTGTGAAATAGTCCCAAGGAGATCGGAATACCACACCACATTACCTGCCTTCTGAGAAACCGGGAGGCAGGGCAAGAAGCAACAGTTAGAACCAGACATGGCACCACAGACTGGTTTAAAATTGGGAAAGGAGTAACTCAAGGCTGTATAATGTCACCCTGCTTATTTAACTTACATGCAGAGTACATCATGAGAAACGCTGGGCTGGGTGAAGCACAAGCTGGAATCAGGATTGCCGGGAGAAACATCAACAACCTCAGATATGCAGATATGATCACATTAATGGCAGAAAGTGAAGAGGAACTAAAGAGCCTCTTGATGAAGGTGAAAGAGGAGAGTGAAAAAACTGGCTTAAAACTGAGCATTCAAGAAACAAAGATCATGGCATCCGGTCCATCACTTCATGGCAAATAGACTGGAAAATGTGGAAACAGTGTCAGATTTCATTTTCTTGGGCTCCAAAATCACAGCAGATGGTGACTGCATCCATTAAAGAAAGAACCCGTTTCTTGGTGACTACTCCTTGGGAAAAAAAGGAGCTGTGTCAAACCTAGACAGAATATTAAAAAGCAGAAACTTCACTTTGCCAACAAAGGTCTGTATAATCAAAGCTATGGTTTTTACAGTAGTTATGTACAGATGTGAGAGTTGGACGATAAAGCTGAGTGCCAAAGAATTGATTCTTTCCAAGTGTGTTGCTGGAGAAGACTCTTGAGAATCTCTTGAACGGCAAGGAAATCAAACCAGTCAATCCTCAAAGAAATCAGTCCTGAATATTCATTGGAAGGACTGATGCTGAAGCTCCAATACTTTGGCCACCTGATACAAAGAGCTGACTCATTGGAAAAGACCCTCATGCTGGGAAAGATTGAGGGCGGGAGCAGAAGGGGACAACAGAGATGGTTGGATGGCATCAGTGACTCAATGGACATGAGTTTGAACAAATTCCAGGACATGGTAAAGGACAGGGAAACCTGGCGTGCTGTGATCCATGGTGTTGCAAAGCATTGGACACGATTTGGGGACGTTGGACATGACTTGGGGACTGCATGACATCAACTTTCCATATATCGTTTATGACTGATTTCTCTTACTCTAGGTTAAAGGTAGCATTTTGCTTGTCTTGTGTTTTTTGTTTTTGTGTTTGTTTTTTTAAACTGTGTGTGTTTTTCCATCCATAGCACTTCTACTTTTGAAAATTAAATAACTGGTTGACTTTGGAGAAGAACCCGTGTCTCAGGGGGTGAAAACCCCCCCCAGGGAATAAATAATGCAGTCAGAGACGGGGAGGAGGACACACGAGCTGTGTCCACGAGGAGGCCTTTCTCTGCATGCTCTCCTGTGCCCGTGCCTTGCGCTGGGTGATTCCACCCAAATTCGGTCATCTGAGATAGTCTCGGGCGTGACTTGCCTAGCCCCGTGGTTACCACATGGGCATCTCTCAACCTCCTTGCAGAGCAAAGCTGTCTGTCATTTCTTGGTCCTTCTGCCAGATTCCTGGGCCCTCAGCTGGCTCTCTGCAAGCAGTTGTCAATCAAAGTAGGCTTGGACCCTGGGAACCCAGAAAGAAAACTCAGTCCGATTCACTGGAGACTCCCTGGAAACCTGAGAAAAAAAACCCTGAAAGTCCTCGCCCAACCCCAGGCTGAAAGGGTGGCCCAGAAACGTCCTGCTCCACATTGTACAGAAGTTTATGGAAGGCTCACATTTATTTTTAATTGACAGTACACCCTGTTAAACGTTTGTGTGCACCGATTAATTGTTAACCAAGAAAATGTTTCTTGATTTTTTTTTTTTTCAAGAAGGCATGTTATCGTATGCCTGAGAAACTCAAGCAGGCATAATATAACAAAGGAAACAGGAAGCGGTAAGAGCCGTCTTTGACTTGTGTACTTTGTAAATGAAACAGAATCCCTATCACTATTTAATATTGAATTAGCCTCCCATTGCCATATAGTGAAAATTACCTGACATTGGAATCATTCGTGTTTAAGTTTTTATCTTAATACCTTTATATATCTGTTTGACTTTCAGATCCATGCAGGGACATGTTGCTCTTTTACTAATTAAAAAGGGATGGTCTGTCTTTTCAAATCTGTTGGGAAGAGAGGAGAAAAACTGTTATATTAAAAATCCTTCCCAGTATTTGCTGGGTCATACAGACTAGGATGAATATCCTGCTTTTACTTTTCACAGGAGAAAGAGACACGATTGTCTCCTGATTTCTTTCTGTCTTGAAAAGACAATCCTATATTACATCACAGCGTATGAATCGATGGATAATTTAGACATTATACAAAGAAATCTTGAGCATACACAACAGACATGCCACCAGCACCCACAGTAGAATTACCATCAGTTGCTTCTTACTGAGTAAAAAAGAATACATCAAGTGATCAAAACCAGTATGTCATTCAGCTCAGTTCAGTTCAGTTCAGTCGCTCAGTCGTGTCCAACTCTTTGCGACCCCATGAATCGCAGCACGCCAGGCCTCCCTGTCCATCACCAACTCCCGGAGTTCACTCAAACTCACGTCC
>SJYB01005587.1:379426-403925 GCA_006408585.1 Antidorcas marsupialis | reverse complement strand
TCCATCCATCTATATATCCACCCATCCATCCATCCATCCACCAACCAATCCAACCATCTTCTACCCATCCATCCACCTATTCACCCATCCATCCACTCACCCACCCATCCATCCATCCACCTATCCACCCATCCATCCATCCACCTATCCACCCTTCCACCCATTCACCCACCCATCCATCCATTCATTTACCCATCCATCCATTCCCCCATTCATCCCTCTACCTGGCAAAACCTAACTTGTACAGTGCACTTTTCTTTTTGATGAACATAAAAAATGAGTATAGGGTGCTGCTTGCCTTTAAAAACTGCCTGTTTCTTAATTTTCTTTGAGTAGTGAAATAAACAGTTGAGTACTGTGCTAATTTCTCCACTGTGGGATTCTGCAAATCAGTGCCTGTGGCTGGGATTTGTTATGTAAGTGAATACTGAAACACTCTCATCAGTAAGCGTTCAGGTAACAAAAGACATGTTAGTATGTCTTTGATCAGTTAATTGCTGATAATTAATAATCTGAATTCATCCTGCCTAGTGCAGAATGGCTCACCTCAAAAACGCAACAAGTGGAAGGGAATTCAGATGCTCTGCAACCATGGGACAGAAAGAGGGTTTTGTAATTTCATTTGGGTGATAGTTCATGACACATTTTGGGATCATACTTGTAGATTTTTTTCTTGTATATCTTAGTTGCTGGCATTAGTCATTTTAATTAGAAATACCCAACTGTCAAATCATGCTACATATACACACTGAATGCAAAGTATTCCTTATTACAACTATTAATGTTAAACAGCGTGTTTTATTTAAACTTTGACATACTCTGATGAAATGCATATTTATTTGTTGATCTCATTCTCTGAGAGCAAAGACTGCACTATATTAAAAGTCCCCATTTTCCCTGTTTTACCGTTTTCCATTTTCCTTACATACAGCTCACTTAGTGAAGTTTAGTTGACTCAACTGTGCATAACCAATTAGCCACAGCTCCGTGTAACTCTGGTATTAGCTTCTTACTTGGAGTAAATTTGGTTATTTCCATGCACTCTATTCATTCTTTAAGTCAGATCCATCCTGAGATTGATACACAATTTGAGCCATGAAGGGAAGCAGTGTCTTTAATATTTGATGTCATTTGTATTAGATTGTAACGTTTTCCTATTGGCTCAGCAGTAAAGACTCTGCCTGCCGATGCAAGAGACCTCGGTTTGATCCCTGGTTTGGGAAGATTCCCTGGAGAAGGAAATGGCAACACACTCCAGTATCCTTGCCTGGAGAATCCCATGAACAGAGGAGCATGGTGGGCTACAGTCCGTTGGGTTGCAAAGAGAGTGACAGGTAGAGATGGGTTCAGCTTCCTTGTGGGACAGGTATGGGTGAGTTAGTCCGGTAACTCGGGATTACTGCCAACAGGCAACAATAGTTTCTTGCAACTTCTTAGAGCTAGAACTAATGCTGAATAACTGCTGTGAGTTTCAAGAAACCTCGCCCCTAAGTTTGCTCACAGTTCTGTGCGTGTGATAGATTTGTTTGCAAACACAGTCATCGTATCTTTGCAGGTACGAAAGTGATAGTTAACTCTGAGTGCTCATTTTACAAATGGGAGGGATTATGATCTTAGAAAGTTTTTTAAAAGATAACATGGGTGTTTCCTTGGGTGGTCCAGCGGCTAAGACGTGCGCTCCCGATGCTGGGGGACGAGTCTGAGCCTAGATCTCACATGCTGCAACTCAAGCGTTTTTGCAAGCCACAGCTAGGACCCAGCACAGCCAAAAGTAAATAAACTTAAAAAAAAAATTTGTTCACGTGTTTATTTTGGGCTGTGCCGTGCCTTCCTTGCTGTGTGGGCTTCTGTCTTGTCATGGCTAGCAGAGGCTCCTCTCTAGTTGTGGTTTCCAGTTTTCTCAGTGCAGAGGCATCCCCTGTTGCAGCTCCTTAAGAGTCCTTGGCTCTGTAGTTGTGACAGGTTTTCCTGGACTAGGGATCCAATCTGTGTCTCTTGCATCAGCAGGCAAATCCTTCACCGCCGAGCTACCAGGGAAGCCTAATAGATAAATATTTTTAAAATAATACAGGAGATGGCGTTCAGAAGGAAGTAATTGTGAATGAGGCAAGGGAAAAAGGACTGATACACTGACATGCACTGTCCTTAGTCACTCAGTCATGTCCGACTCTTTGTGACTGCATGGACTGTAGCCCACCAGGCTCCTCTGTCCATGGAATTCTCCGGGCAAGAATACACAGAGCGGGCTGCCATGCACTCTTCCAGGGGATCTTCCCCACCCAGGGACTGAACCCAGGTCTCCCGCATTGCAGGCAGATTCTTTACCAGCTGAGCCATCTGTATAGCCCAAGATTACTAGAGTGGATAGCCTATCCCTTCTCCAGGGGACTTCCAGACCCAGGAATCGAACTGGGGTTTTCCTGCATTGCAGGTGGATTCTTTACCAGCTGAGCTCCCTGGGAAGGCCCTGATACTCTGATACAGTGATACAGTTCTGCGTGATGCTTTAATGGTGGATACATGCCGCTATGTTTGCCAAATTTCATAAAACATACAGCGTTAAGAGTGAACCCTTGGAGAAGGGCATGGCAACCCACTCCAGCATTCTTGCCTGGAAAATCCCCATGGACAGAGGAGCCTGGCAGGGCTACAGTCCACGGGGTGGCAGAGAGTCACACACGGCTGAGCAACGGAACAATAAGAACACCGCTTAGTGGGGTGGGGTGGCAGACTGTGGTGGAAGACACTGCTGAAGAGGGAGCCTGTGGGCTGGTGGGTGCTGGCAGTATATGGGAGCTCTGTTCCTGGTGCTCAGTTTTGGCCTGAAACCAGCTCATCCAAACCAGTGTATTAGAAAAGGGACGTCGTTCCTCTGATTACTCATCCTTTGCTATCATTCGCTTCCGAAAGAAAGTGAAGGCACTCAGTTGTGTCCCAACTCTGTGCGACCCCATGGACTGTAGCCCGCCAGGCTCCTCTGTCCAGGGGATTCTCCAGGCAAGGAATACTGGAGTGGGGTGGAATGCTTTCCTCCAGGGGATCTTCCTGACCCAGGGATCGAACGTGGACTCAGTTTCTTTGGGTCTTTGAAAGCAAAGTTGAAGGGGCTAGTCACTGTGTGACGGTTAGTGAGCTTCTTAACGTCCTGGGTCTTCATTTTGCCATCCATACAGTGGGAAGCTGGCTTGAGGAGTGTGTGGTGTAAATAGGACATAATATACATAAAGTCATGTTGAATGCACATGGCAGACATTGTTGAAGACATGGTATCAGAAGCCCCCCTTTTGGATTAAATATTTGTCCTGAAATACGTGTTACAACGTGCCTGTCAATATCATAATTTACAAAATGATATCTAACATTTTATACTAATGCATATGAATGTTTTAACATAACCAGGCTTGGTGCTTTAATCATGAGGCTGCAATATATTTAATTTTTAGTGTTCAGTATGTCTTATCGCTCAATACAGAATGGAAAGTGTTACACTAAATCCTTTACCTTCATTATGTTAGGGGTGTGTGTGTGTGTGGTTAATCAAGAGCTGTGTGTCCAGCTTCCTTTTTAATATTAGTGACCACAGCCTGTTGACACATTAATCACACCTTGTACACTGAAGAATCTGCCTGCCAGTACAGGAAACACAGGAGAGCCGGGTTCGATCCCTGGGTCAGGAAGATCCCCTGGATGAGGGCATGGCTACTCACTCCAGTATTCTTACCTGGAGATTCCCATGGACAGAGGAGCCTTGTGGGCTCCAGTCTGTGTGGCTGCAAAGAGTCAGACACGACTGAGCAAATGAACGGCAAAAACACTACTTAGTGGGAGTGGGGTGAGAGGGCTGCGATGCGGTGACCAGCATGAGCTGGGGCACTTTGACGTTTGTTACTCCCATGCCCCGGATCCTTCCTTCCGGGAGAGGGGTCCTTGGGAACGCTTGAGAGCACTCCCCCTTCGTTACAAAGTGTCACGGCCGAATGAGCTCCAGTTTACTGTGCCCGGAGCTTGCCTCTCAACCCACCAAATGGCATCGTCTCAGACATGGACAGGTGAGTGGGAGGCACAGAATCACCTGATGAATGTTCTGTAAAGAATTATGAGCAGAAACAATCATTTTGTACACACCTGTTTCACCAGAATATCATAGAGGAAGAGGAGAGTGAAAAGGTTAGGGGAAAAAAAAAACAATGCTCACGAGTATGTTGAGGGTTGAGGTTGCCGCCCCTCTGCAGAGAAGAGAATAGCAATGCCATGCTTTTTAATAATTGAAAGAGAGTTGATGTAAAGCGTTGGGTTAGTTGCAGCTGTAAAGCAGACGGATTCACATCTCTGAAAACAAAAGAATGTGAAAAAGTTTCAGGTATAAAGCGAAGGGATTCACATCTCTGAGAAAAGAATCTGAAAAATGATATAGACATATATGTATATATTTGAAAGTATGTATGTCTATATATCTATATATTCAGATTCTTTTCAATCGCAGGTAATTACAAATACCAAGTCGAGTTCCCTACGCTATACCGTAGGGTTATATATTATACTGTGGGTAATGTGTTTTGTATATAGTAGTCTGTGTCTGCTAATCCCAACCTCCTATTTCATCCCTTCCCCTGCCTCTTTCCCCTTCGGTGACTGTCATGTAGCTTTCTGTGCCTGCGGGTCTATTTCTGTTCTGTGAATAAGCTCATTTGTGTAGTTTTTAAAACGATTCCACCTGCAGGTGATAAGCGTCGGGTATTTGTCTCTCTAGGTCTGACTTATGAATACCTCACTTGGTGTGATAATCTCTCGGTTCATCTATATCGCTATAAATGGTATTATTTCGTTCTTTTTTAATGACTGAGTCATGTCTCACTGTGTGTGTGTGTGTGTATGTGTGTGTGTGTGTGTGGGTGTGTATATAAGTCTTCTTTATCCATTTGTCAAAGGACGTTTAAGTTGCCTCCATGTCTTGGCTGATATAAACAATACTGCAGTGAGCATTCGGGGTACCTGCAAAAATCCAGTGAGACCATCACTGTTCACTGTTGTAATACATGCAGAATTGACAAGTAGTGCTAGAATTTGGTGCCAGTAATGATACTGAGGAATGTATGCTATTCTGCTTTCGGTCACGCCTCTGCAATCTTATTTCCTTTGTACCTTTCAGTACTTGGAACAGTCTGTCACACTGCCAGAATAATATAATAAGAAAAGTCTCGGGAGTTTTTAAAGTATAATGACATCTTAGACACTGGTGCTCCAGGATACTTGACCATAAGAGATTTGGGTACTAGTGGAAAAAAACAAAAACAGGAAACCCCACGAGATCGTGTAAGTTGGCTCTGTGTGGGCAGGTGGGTGGTGCCGTGTAGAACTCCTCGGCCTGGTACCTAAATGTGGAAACGCTTCTGTCCTTGAAAGGAGAGCGTGAGGGAACTCGGTCCACTGAGGTCCTTGGACCCTACTCTGCCGGGATAGACAGCCAGGCATGGAGAAGCCAAACCAGATGCTAAGACCCTCTTGATGGATTGCGTGGTCCAGGAAACCATTATCACAGCATTATTCTTACAAATGTTTATTAGAGAAAAAAGCAATCATTCTGTGGGTTCCTGAAATAATTTTCAATAATATTTAAAGTAAAAAAAACTTAAAGAGACCTCAGAAACTAATTTCTATGTTTCTTTGCTACAAGGCAGAACTGTTTAACAGGACAAATGCATAGCCTCAAATTCTTAAAGATTTACAGTCAGGAGCCTCCAACAGCAACATTGTTAATTTTATTTTTGAATTTCAGTGAAGAAGAGATGCTCAAATGTTATGACAGTGCCTATAAATATACAAGGTTATTTTTATGTCATGCCTGTCTTTCTAAAATCCAGATGAAATAGTTCCATTGCTGCCTTTCTTATTAATTTTATGTCTCCTGCACATTTTTCTTGCTCTCTTGACTAATTCATAGTATGTGGCATCTTGTGAAGACAGAACCATAATAGGGTAGTTCAGCCATGGACATGCTGCTGTATTTAACATGGAGAACCAGCAAGGGCCTGCTGTCCAGCACAGGGAACCCTGCTCAATACTCTGTAATAACCTTATGGTTCCCAGAGGGAAGGATGGGGGAAGGGATAGTTAGGGAGTTTGGGATGGACGTGGACACACTGCTGTATTTAACATGGAGAACCAGCAAGGACCTGCTGTCCAGCACAGGGAACTCTGCTCAGTGTCCTGTGGCAGCCTGGATGGGAGAGAATAGATACGTGTGTATGTATCGCTGAGTCCCTTTTCTGTGCACCTGAAACTATTAGTTGGCTATGAAAGTGAAAGACACTGTCGTATCCGACTCTATGACCCCTTGGACTATACAGTCCATGGGATTCTCCAGGCCAGAATACTGGAATGGGGAGCCTTTCCCTTCTCCAGGGGATCCTCCTGACTTAGCATTCAAACTCAGGTCTCTCGCATTGCAGGCGGATTGTTTACTAGCTGAGCCACCAGGGAAGCCCAAGAATACTGGAGTGGGTAGCCTAGCTCTTCCCCAGCAGATCTTCCTGACCTAGGAATTGAACTAGCGTCTCCTGCATTGCAGGCAGATTCTTTACCAGCTGAAGCTGCCAGGTTGGCTATACTCTAATATAAAATAAAAAGTTAAAAAAAGACAACCAAAGAATATCTAATAATAACTTATAACTTTAGAAAAATATCAGGAAAATATTAGGAATCTATTATTTTCTGGACACACACAAAGCTGTATAATCCTCTTGCTTTTTGATGGAGTCTAAAATAAATGTTATGTATTCATATTCCTCTTTGAATACTGACTTTGAAAAAGAGACCAATAATTTTTTTTTTTTTGCTTATTTCCACTGTCTGAAAGAAATGATGTAATAAAAATGTCACATGAATCAGAAAATGGCATAGCTTATCACTGACGAGATCAATGCATTTAGGATCTGGCCCAATTATACTATAGAGATTTCTGTCGCTCTTACTGGTTACAAAAGGATGTTTTTCACCTTTGTCTTCTCACTGCTGGTGGACATGACTTAGGAATACGGGCACTGAAGAATTCTTCCAGGAGTGCCCCCGACCGCTGCCTGTCCAAGTGGAGTGGAGAGTCTCTTTCCTTAAGTCTTGATTGCAACTCAAGCATTCAGTCCAAGGCACTTGGTCTTTAATAAAGCATGGTCACTTAAAGAGGACTCCAACACCACTCTCAACACGGAGGATGCCTCTCAGAAACCAAGCCATTCTGCATGTCTGTGACATCTGTCTCTGAACCTTACTATCTTAACGGCCACACAAGAGCCAGCCTTCCTGTCCCGGAAGCCCCACAGCTGCCTTGGGAAGCCGTTCCTTGTGGAGCTGGCTTGTCCCTTGTTCCTTCTCAAACTCGTGCTCTCTAGGACCCCAGGGGAGACCTTTGAGGGGGGCACGTTAATCCAGACGGGAAGGGGGTTAGCACCCCTGGGAGAGCTCGCAGTCCATACGTAGGGAATGGATGCTTTTAGATACAGTGGATCCTGGAACAGCATGGGTTTGAAATGCACGGGTCCACTCATCTGTGGAATTTTTTTTTTTCTTCAAAATATGCCAGTATTACAGAATGGCTGGTTGGTTGAAAACAGAGATGCAGAACGTCAGAGACAGGCAGAAACCATGGATGCAGAGGTTGACAAAACACGTGCAGTTTCTGCTGAGAGCTTCAGCATCCGAACCCCTGTGCTGTTCAGGGTCCACTGCAAATGCTCCTCCTGAAGGTGAAATGCCCACAAACCTGGGTATACAGACCTCAGTGGATCGGGGAGGATGAGCCCCTTCTCTCCACAGCTCTTTGCATTCTTTACCCAGGTTCCTGAGATCACCACCTGCATAAGCCAGCTGCACAAAAGTTCTTGTTTGAGGTGTTCTTTTGAGGGGGAACCCAGGATAAAGGAATGGGCAACCCACTCCAGGATTCTTGCCTGGATAATCACACGGACAGGAGACCTGGCGGGCTGTAGTCCACGGGGTCGCAAAGAGTCAGACACCACCAAGCGACTAACACAGACATACAGACACAGACACAGACACGCACACAGACACACACACAGACACACACACACACACACACACACACAGAAAGACTGTTTCTTTCTGTCCTTCCCTCTCTCCTTCCTTCCTTTTTTCTTCTCTCCCTCTCTTTGTGTATATCTCCGTTTAATCTCTTATATAATCTATCAACTGATCTAGTCTATCATCTACCATAAAGAGATAGGGTGACTTCTCAAGAGTCATTTTCAAGGAATGTTTGTGTTTTAGTGACAGCTTTGTCTGAAGAGAAGGAAATGGCAGCCCACTCCAGTATTCTTGCCTGGAAAATCTCATGGACGGCGGAGGCTGGTAGGCTACTGTCCATGGGGTCACAAAGAGTCGGACACGATTGAGCAACTTCACTTTACTTCACTTAACTTTGTCTGAATCTGGCTTCCCTGGTGTCTCAGTGGTAAATATATATATATATATCTGCCTATAGAGTAGGAGACATGGGTTGGATCCCGAGGTGGAGAAGATCCCCTGGAGAAGGGAATGGCAGCCCACTCCAGTATTCTCTCCTGGAAAATCCCACGGACACAGGAGCCTGGCAGGCTACAGTTCATGGGGTCACAAAGAGTCAGACACGACTGAGCGACTGAGCGACTTTCACTTTCACACTTACCAGAATCAGCAACAGCAAATGCTTTTCTATGCAATGATTCTTCTTTTGCTCACTACAGCTTATTGCAGACTTAAGTGTCGTGGACTGAATGTGTACCCCCAGATTCTTATCTCTGTGAATCAGCAGGAGGGTCCCCATCAGGACCTGACCAGGCTGGTCCTCTGAGAAGTAAACTCTTATTGCTTACAAGCTGCTCATTGCATGAGACTGTGCTCCGACAGCCTGAGCTGTGACCCCAGAGTTCTCTGTCTTTGAAGAAAGATGACACGGTGGTTGTAAGAGGAAAATCTGAGTAAGCTCAGGAACAAACAGTAAATAACAGAGCCCACTTAAAATCTGTCTGATTAGAGACATTCCACGTGCTTGTTCTTGAAAGAAATGACACAATCAAGCAGGATGGTCTAAAGTGCACTCTTGAGCTGCCCCGGTGGTCCGGTGGATAAGAAGCCACCTGCCAGTGCAAGGGACATGTGTTCTCATCCCTGGTCCTGGAAGATTCCAGATGCCAAGGGCCACAGAAGCCCGGGAGCCGCAACTCCTGAATCTCGCGCACTCGAGAACCTGTGCTCGGCAACAAGAGAAGCCACCTCCACGAGAAGCCCGCACACCACAACGAGTAGCCCCCGCTCGCCACAACTAGAGAAGCCCCATCCAGCAACAGAGACCCAGGCACGGCCCACAGGAGAGAAACCAACTGAAATTTTAAAAAGTGCCCTCTGCACCTCACCCTACTTGGAAATCTGATCACCAGCTTGCGTGAGCTATGAACAGACTCTTCCCCGTCTCCTTGTTGATGTATGGCAAAACCAATACAATATTGTAAGTAACGTCCAATTAAAATAAATAAATTTATATTTTTAAAAAACCCCAACGCTGCGTTTGCACTATTGTTTTTGCAACAATAGTGTCTTGTGACTTGCCTCGGCTGCTGCCTTTTCCAGTCTTCCGTCTTCATGAGATAACTTTTCTTCCTTGATTCTTCTTCCGATGACGAGCTGCCTATTACAATTCGTATAAACGTGGCCCCTCAGCCAAGGCCAGCTCCAGTTAGGTCATCCTTGGCATCTTCCTCTGTCGAGTGTTATGTCTCCGAGCTCATCAGTGAACGGCGTCCAGTTCCGTAGGATGAGCACGCGTTCCTGGCTACGTGTTGGCCTGAGCCTTGTCATTTCCACTTAAGGGTGATTCCACAGGCAGCTGTGGTACATGACGTCACTGAACAGAAGTCATGTCCAAACGCTGGCCAGCAAGCCTCCTGGGAAAGAGATGGATGGAAAAAAGACTTGAGATTTGGAAATGGTTCTGCTGCACAAGCTATTGCATCAAACCACTTATTCAGCCTACACCTGAGCGTCTTTGAAAGAGATTTACTAGGGTGGGCCTCGGAAGGTTATACTCAGCTGTGGGCAGCGGTGTGTCACACTGTCTCTCAATTGGTGTGGATAGACACTAAGCAGAAGAAACGCCAGAGGCTGGCACAGTTTCAGCATAAGTGAGTTGACATGTTTATGCGATTCACTGGATAATATGATACAACAGATCATTTCCAAATCCTGACTTTTAAACTCTCTCCATATGTGTGGGCAGTTAGGTACGTCCAATATTTCCAGTAACCCTTCCCTGACTCTTCTCGTAAAGCAAAACGTCATTCTGTGAAGTAAATTATCCATCTCTCTCTATATATATAAACTTTGGTTTTGTTCCCCTGTATTTCATTTTCTCCAGGAAGAGCCGCTTCAAAAATTAGCTTGATTTTATTAAGCTCGAAATTACTTCCCGTGTTGGAAGGATAGCAGCTTTCGTTCTTCTGTATCTGGCAAACAGGCGAAAATCTTCACTTGTGTGAAGAACTATAATTTGAAAGATGATTATATTGATGCTATTAGATCAGTCATCCGAGTAATGCGGCTTGCAGCCCTCGCAGGCCCTCGCTATGGGCCCGCTGTCATGCATCCAGTTGAAACATGTGCACGTGGACTTGTTTACATTTGATCACGATGTTATCTATGAAAATATCCTTGGTGATTGGCGATGATCTCATAAATGCTTAGGACTTTTCTGCAGAGTGTAATACTCTCGTTAGAGTTAGTCGCATGGAGATACTGCCAAACAGCATGGGTTTACAGGTCCTGTCGGCTGATCACCAGTGTGCAGAACTCACATGCTTAGTTTATTCATACCCAAAGAGGGGAAGACACCTGAACTGGCCAACTGGCACAAATTATACTTGGAGCAACATTTCTCTGCTGCACATCCAAACAAAATAGGCTCACAGCTCATTCATTCGTTGTTTTACTGCGTCCATCAAGATGTAGGCTAGTACCGGGCTCACTGGAGAACACCCTTCATGGTTGTCTTGAGATTTGTACATTGCTGAATTTTTCATTCTGTCACGTTCTGAATCTCTTGAGGATTCTGCCTGAAGTTGTTCTCTTGAGCTGGATATTTCACTGTCCTTGTTTACAATTTAAATCCCGTAGTTTCATTGGGGGTTCACAGCTTCTCTGAGACTTTTGGCACTGATTTCACATAGCATAAAGTCAATTGGTTTTCAAAACCAGGCATTTGCTGTTGTTATGCAGTCACTAAGTTGTGTCCGACTCTTTGCAACCGCATGGACTGCAGCATGCCAGGCTTCTCTGTCCTTCACCATCTCCTGGAACTTGCTCAGATTCGTGTCTGTTGAGGTGATGGTGCTATCTGACCATCTCTTCCTCTGTCGTCCCCATCTTCTCCCATCTTCAGTCTTCCCCAGCATCAGGGTCTTTTCCAGTGAATCAGTTCTTCCCATCAGGTGGCCAAAGGATTGGAGTTTCAGCTTCAGCATGAGTCCTTCCAATGAATATTCAGGACTGATGTCCTTTAGGTTGGACTGGCTGGATCTCCTTGCAGTCCAAGGGACTCTCAAGAGTCTTCTCCAGCACCACAGTTCAAAAGCATCAGTTCTTTGGTGCTCAGCTTTCTTCATAGTCCAACTCTCACATCCATACATGACCACTGGAAAAACCACAGCCTTGCCTAGACGGACCTTTGTTGGCAAAGTGACATCTCTGCTTTTCAATATGCTCTCTAGGTTGGTCATAACTTTTCTTCCAAGGAGTAAGTGTCTTTTAATAGATACATACGTATTCTGTCTAAGCCTTCCCTATCCATTTACATCTATGTCTGAATGGGTGGATCTCTGCTCAAAGAAATACTTAAAACCAAATACCGGGTCACCTGTTTTTAAATGCCTGCAAATGGCTTTATTGTCAGTGTAACTTAATTACATCGTGTTCAGTGAATATCCTGGTAAGGCTCAATTCAGTGGCATGGTTTGAGCCTGGGATCACCAGATATAGCCTCGACACACTTACGCTGCATGCCTTTTATACTATCTACATTTTGTACAAATGTGGACTTGCCAAAGTTATTTAAAAAAAACCCACCTCTCTCCCCTGCTTCACGCTTTTGGAGACTTGCCGTCACATGTAGGGCGAACCTCAGGGGGCTTTGGTCTTTCCTCGTGGCTCAGATGGTGAAGAATGTGCCTGCAATGCAGGATACCTGGGTTCAGTCCCTGGGTTGGCAAGATTCCCTGGAGAAGAATAGCTACCCCCAGTGTTCTTGCCTGGAGAACTCCATGGACAGAGGAGCCTGGCGGGCTGCAGTCCAGAGGGTTGCAGAGAGTGGAACACGCCTGAGCCACTAAGACTTCACGTCAGGCGTGTTGGTGCTGCATGAGTCTTGGGAATCAGGAACGCCTGTTGTGTGGTTTCACTTCTTGTACCAGCCTTGTCCCCATCTCGCCCCGCTTCCTACTGTGTCTCATATCAGTTTCGCCCAAAGAATCCCATGTAGTAGATGGAAATACCATCCACCAGAAGGCTCCTGCGACATGCTAATCAGGTTGTTTCCTGTCTGTGGAATCCTATTCTTATTCTTTTCTTGGCGAGACCTTACAAAACACAGACACTCAATCCCCTGACCCTGTCTAGGAGCCTCTGAGCCAAGCCACTCTCCCGGAATATCTCAGGCATCGACACGTCAGTGTGTCTGTTCCTCCCTATTAACAGCTGTTCAGGGCAGGGCCAGAATTTCAGGTGGATGTACACCTTGGAATCTATGCCTGTAGTTCTTGTTGTTGTTGTCCAGTTGCTCGGTTGCGTCGGACTCTTGTGACCCCATGGACTGTGGCCCACCAGTCTCCTCTGTCCATGGGATTTCCCAGGCAAGAATCCTGGAGTGGGTTGATGTTTTCTCCTTCGTGGAATCTTCCCCACCCAGGGGTTGAACCCATGTCTCCTGTATTGGCAGGCAAGTTCTTTACCGCTGAGCCAGCATTTCCATGGGTTTTGTGTCCAGATCAGCTGAGCGATATCATTGATCCAACGTCCCAGCTGCAAACCGTACAAACTGGAAGAGAGAGACATTGCTGCAGTGTTGACCTCTCGCATGGAAGTTTGCCTGCCATGGAATAAGGCCCAGATAGGTCTAATCACATGTTACAGTTGTCATACTTTAATTTCAGTTAACCCCGTATATTGCACTGTTATGCAGATGAACAGTAATGAAATCCAACAAAAGGTACATGCTTTATTACAGCTTCAGGTTTTTTAAAAATACAAATATATATAAAAGGTTATAGCTATACCCAGTGGCAGGGCTCTTGCGTGAGTTATGGGTCTTATCAGCAACCGGCCAGCAGTGTGATCCGAGGGACCCGCAGAACAGTCTCCACGAAGAATCCATTTTCCCTGTGTAATGGGATCCCACCAGCAGCTTTGATGCTGTCCAAGTACCTACCTGGCCTCTTATAAAATTCACCTAGCCATCGTGACCTTATTAAACACAGCGTCAGAAGCTGAACGCGTGGGGTGCCACTCAGGACTTTTGGATGAAAGAATTTTTCATTTGTTTTTCAAAAAACTCTGGACTAAGTTGATAAACGGGCATATTACAGGAAAGCTTAAAGCGGAGACCTGAGAGAGCAGAGCCGCTGGGGTTGCGCCAGAAGGCCCCCTCCGTCCTGAGCACGCGGGGCACAAGACGGCCGGATGGCGGCTCTTGTGGGTGGCGGCCAGCATAGCACGGCAACTCGCCTGCACTCCTTTGGGTGGTCGTGGAGACGGCTCTCTGCAACCCTACGCCTCCTTCATATACAGCATGGAAAACCACCACCTGCAGACCTGCCTCTTGATTTTACCTGCAGCAGAGAAACAGTAAGGGAGTTGTCTAAGGTAGGCATTCCCAGAAAATGACATTTTCTGGGAGTGGGGAAAAAAAAAATCTTACTATGTTGTGTATAAAGCACAGAATAATACAGAAAATAGACAGATACAAGGATATTTGTGGTATTAGAATTTCATTTTTTTTTAACTCCTTACCTATCCCTTCCCCCATTCTTGCCCCCTAGTAACCATAACGTTCTTACAGAGTATTGAGCAGACTTCTCTGTGCTGGACGGCAGGTCCTTGCTGGTTCTCCATGTTAAACACAGCAGTGTGTCCATGTCCATCCCAGAGTCCCTGACTGTCCCTTCCCCCATCCTTCCCCCTGGGAACCATAAGGTTATTACAGAGTGTTGAGCAGAGTTCCCTGTGCTGTCCAGCAGGTCCTTGCTGGTTCTCCATATTAAATAAAACAGTATGTCCATGTCTGTCTCAAATTCCCTGTCTCTCCCCGCTCCTGTTTTCCCAGTAAGTGTAAGTTCATTCTCTATGTCTGTGAGTCTATTTCTGTTTCATAAATAAGCTCACTTATATCATTTCTTTTTAGATTGCTCAGATAAAGGATGTCACATAATAGTTCACCTTCTCTGTCTAAACTGCTTCAATCAGTATGACAATCTCTAGCTCCATCATGTTGCTGCAGACGGCATCATTTCCTTCTTTTTGATGGCTCAGTAATATTCCCTTGTGTATATATGCACCACAGCTTCTTTATCCATCCCTCTGTCAATGACCAGTTAGATTACATCCATGTCCTGGCTGTTGTGAATAGTTGTGTGTGAACATTGAGATGCATGTATGTTTTTGAATCATGTTTCCCGAGCCCCCCCCCATCCCCACCTGGATATATATATATGCCCAGGAGTGGGATTGGAAGACTATAGTCAATCATGGGGTGTTGATTACAACGAAAAAAAAGTTTCAGAAATCTCCTTGGAGGGTCACAGTGGAAAAAAAGCCTTTTCTTGCTGGATGATATATAGCGGGGTGGGGCAAGGCTTGATGGCACAGAAGGGGAGGTGGAGGCAGACGACCACCTGCTGGGAGCAATGGGACTGATGGGGAAGCCAGAGAGAAGGCCGTGTGTCTGCTGGTTTCCTAGGATGAGCATGGAGCCAGTGGAGCGCGCAGTTCTGAACTAAGCTAGACGAAGACACTTTGTGTTTCTCTCGTTGCCTCCACGTGTAACCACCTAAGGACCTTTTCCCAACCCTTGAAGACGTCTTGACCGTGTTGTAAACTTCCCGCACATACGCAGTTAAGGTAACAAGTCCTCATTTTCTGTGACGAAGTCTCATTTCTCCCATATGGCCAGGTCCCGCCTGCTTTCGTGTTTGGGTGCATCCTTGACTGCAGGGGAGGCAGAGGGAAGGCTGTGGAATTTCACTCTCCTCTCTGCCTACATCTTTTCCCACTCGGCCTTTTACAGGTGGGGAGCAGGGAGGAGAAAAAGCATGTTATTTATTTAGTCAGTGCTTTTGGTTTGGATACAGACATGTAACTCTGCATTGAATAAAGTATTAGTTATGAGGGGGGAAAACTCCACCATTTCGATATGTAAAATTCTTCGTTCTCTCTTTTTTAATGATTTAGGGCAACTGACCTCACTATCGGAGCAGGCAATGGCACCCCACTCCAGGACTCTTGCCTGGAAAATCCCATGGGCGGAGGAGCCTGGTGGGCTGCAGTCCGTGGGGTCGCTAAGAGTTGGACACGACTGAGCAACTTCACTTTCACTTCTCACTTTCATGCACTGGAGAAGGAAATGGCAGCCCACTCCAGTGTTCTTGCCTGGAGAATCCCAGGGACACGGGAGCCTGGTGGGCTACCGTCTCTGGGGTCACAAAGAGTCGGCGACGACTGAAGCGACTTAGCAGCAGCAGCAGCAGCAGCAGACCTCACTATGAATTTTCAAGTCCGGTGTTTAGGAACCTTCATTTTGTTACCCGGAAGTGTTTCAGCCCATGGTTGGGGGGCAGGGGCGGTGGCTATAGATTCTACATTACTGTATTAAAAGTGTTCAACTAGAGCCCAGCCAAGTAAACATCTTTTAAAAATGATTCGGCCTGACACACACCTGCATGCTAAGTCGCTTCAGTTGTGTCTGACTCTGTGCGACCCCATGGACTGTAGCGCACCAGGCTCCTCTGTCCACGGGATTCTCTAGGCAAGAGTGCTGGAGTGGGTTGCCATTTCCTTCTCTGACACATAGGGTATGTCTTCCTCGGGGAAAATAAAAGTGTTCTCTGTTGTGTCGTGCAAAGGAAGTTAGGGCGTTCTAAAGCAGCCCACCCTGCTCTACCGGGCGTGCAGAAGGTCAGGTTTAGAGTCTCCAATCTTGGAACTGCTGTTCCATATGCTGTCCCTTCTAGCCATCCCTTCATTGCGCGCCCAGCTCCTCTCAGCTGGACTCCGCTGTCTTTTCTGAGACCTCTGGCCCAGCAGTACCCGATGTAACCCTCCAGTGAGTTACACAAAACTTGCCTTGACAACAACCCGCCCTCTCCGAGCCACCACTTACTTGCCATTTGCCAAGCAGCCTTTAAGCTTCTTCACAGAGGGTGTTTGTATTTACTCCCTGCTATTTCCAAAAAGCCGCTGTGTTCCCAGGTTGACAGCAGCAACTCTGAGAGGCCCCAGATGGGTGCCTCCGATCGCAGACGGAGGACAGCTGAGCTCTGCTGTAGGCATGCGGTCAGGGAGGGGACTGGACGCGGCCCCCCTGGGGTGCTCACATCCCACTGCAGACTGGCGCTCTTCCTTTGTGGGAGCCCTTGCTCCCAGAGGCACCGTTTGGATCATCTTATGGCTCAGCTGGTAAAGAATATACCTGCACTGCGGGAGGCCTGGGTTGGGAAGATCCCCTGGAGCAGGGAACAGCTACCCACTCCAGTATTCTGGCCTGGAGAATTCCATGGAATGTACAGTCCATGGGGTCGCACAGAGTCAGACATGACGGAGCAACTTTCATTTTCGCTTATAAATAACGTACATCTGGATCGTACATCTAAACGTTCTATTTTCTAATAACTTTGGGGAAAGAAAACACATTTGAAATTGCATTCCAAGCATACGTTGATATAATGGAAAATCAGCTTGGATAACCTATGATTTAATTTCATGAGCCTATGGAGAAACAGTGGAAACAGTGTCAGACTATTTTTGGGGGCTCCAAAATCACTGCAGATGGTGACTGCAGCCATGAAATTAAAAGATGCTTACTCCTTGGAAGAAAAGTTATGACCAACTAGATAGCATATTCAAAAGCAGAGACATTACTTTGCCGACTAAGGTCCGTCTAGTCAAGGCTATGGTTTTTCCAGTAGTCATGTATGGATGTGAGAGTTGGACTGTGAAGAAGGCTGAGCACTGAAGAATTGATGCTTTTGAACTGTGGTGTTGATTGAGAGTCCCTTGGACTGCAAGGGGATCCAACCAGTCCATTCTGAAGGAGATCGGCCCTGGGATTTCTTTGGAAGGAATGATGCTAAAGCTGAAACTCCAGTACTTTGGCCACCTCATGAGAAAAGTTGACTCATTGGAAAAGACTCTGATGCTAGGAGGGATTGGGGGCAGGAGGAGAAGGGGACGACCGAGGATGAGATGGCTGGATGGCATCACGGACTCAATGGACGTGAGTCTGAGTGAACTCCGGGAGTTGGTGATGGACAGGGAGGCCTGGCGAGCTGCGATTCATGGGGTCGCAAAGAGTCAGACACGACTGAGCGACTGAACTGAACTGAGCTGACTGATGAATCTTATGTTTGACACTAAATCCTAAGGTACAATTTTAATAGAATAAAGGTGACACTATTGTTGGAACAAAGGAAAACGGCAAAGTGGAAATAACTAAAGATCCCCTGGAGAAGGGATAGGCTAGCCACACTAGTCTTCTTGGGCTTCCCTTGTGGTTCAACTAGTAAAGAATCTGCCTGCAATGCAGGAGACCTGAGTTTGATCCCTGGGTTGGGAAGATCCCATGCAGAAAGGAAAGGCTACCCACTCCAGTATTCTGGCCTGGAGAATTCCATGGACTATATGGTCCATGGGGTCGCAAAAAGTCAGACACGACTGAGTGACGTGTTTTTACTGATTCCATAGGGTACAGTTTTCTTCTGTGCAGAAGGTTGCTTGTTTATTTCGAAAGAAAGAAGCTTTTTTTTTTTTTTGTAGCCTGAAAGACTCCGGACAAAATAATGGGTTGCACCTGGTCTGTTGCTCAAATCTCCTCACTGTAGAATAAAAGAGGCTTGAGTTCGAGATTGTAGCTTTTTAAAATAAAGTGAGGCTTCCGCTGTAGATTCGGTTCTCTACAATGAAACCCTTGTGTTGTGGTTCTCTTAGATCGGAGATCTCTTTCTCTGCTGTAGAGACAGCTGGTTATCCAGGAGACAAAACAGTCTTTGGTTCTGATGGACTGTGTGGGGAACTGGTATAGAATCCTTGTACACCGTGTGAGTTAACTCTCATCCGCTGCACAACTCTTGTGTGGGGAAGATCCCCTGGAGAAGGGATAGGCCACCCACTCCAGTCTTCTTGGGCTTCCCTCGTGGCTCAGATGGTAAAGAATCCGCCTGCAATACAGGAAACCTGGGTTCGATCCCTGGGTTGGGAAGACCTCCATGGAGAAAGGAAAGGCTACCCACTCTGGTATTCTGGCCTGGAGAATTCCACGGACTGTGTANACAACTCTTGTGTGGGGAAGATCCCCTAGAGAAGGGAAAGGCTACCCACACCAGTATTCTTGGGCTTCCCTGGTGGCTCAGCTGGTAAAGAATCCGCCTGCAGTGCAGGAGACCTGAGTTGGATTCCTGGGTCGGGAAGATCCACTGAAGAAGGGATAGGCCACCCACTCCAGTCTTCTTGGGCTTCCCTCGTGGCTCAGATGGTAAAGAATCCGCCTGCAATACAGGAGACCTGGGTTCGATCCCTGGGTTGGGAAGACCTCCATGGAGAAAGGAAAGGCTACCCACTCTGGTATTCTGGCCTGGAGAATTCCACGGACTGTGTAGTCCATGGGGTCGCCAAGAGTCAGACATGACAGAGAGACTTTCACTTTCAGGCCTTTCCCAGTGAGACGCAAATCCACAAAGGGAGCCTATGAATCTCACTGGGAGAGGGGCTGGGGTAATAAGATGTTGCATTTATGCCCTTTCTTTCTTCTCAGTGACTTGTTCCATAGCAAACTCTGTTTTGTATTTCTGCAAGTAAAGACAGCCTGCAAAAAAAAAAAAATCTTGATTTTGAGGAGGTAGAAATGAATTGTTACAGATGGAAAAAAGCAAAAAAGAGATATTTTCTTTAGAGAAAAAGATATTTTGCTTCCAAATAGAAAGTGATTCTCCTTTTTCTAATGAAAAAAAAAAAAAAAAAAATGTAGACACAACAAGCAAACTGCCACCGTCCACCTCACTCACCCTCGGGGAACACCTCCCAGAGCTGTGATCATAGTGGACACACAGCCAAAAAGTTGTCTCTGATTACAGCAGGAGGGAGGGCTTAGTGGACCCTCGGCATTGTCCTCAAGAGTCCTCCATAAATCACATCCGGTTTCTCTAAGATCACGACGTGGGAGAGGCCACACTCGGACAGACCCGATTGACTGTGTGGTGGACAGAATCGACTGGCTGCAGCTTGAACTCATTCTTAAATGCACACGTTGAGTTAGACAGATGCTGCCTGAAATTGTTCTCATCAGCAGCCTGCCAAGCTTGCCTGTTGATGGGATATAGAGATTATCTAAGTTTCACTGAAGTGTTTATTTCTTTAATGAGGTGTGTGTGTGTGTGTGTGTTTACTGTTATTTGATTTTTGAATCTCTCCAATGTTATGGCAGAGGGTATTGCCTTTGTTGGATGGCCTCACTGACGCGATGGACGAGAGAGTGAGCAAGGTCTGGGGGTTGATGATGGACAGGGAAGCCCGTGGGGTCGCAAAGAGTCAGACACGACTGAGCGAGTGAACTGGACTGACTGCCTCTGTGTCGCAAATCGTTCCCATTGGCAGATGGTCTGCTAATTAGTGGGTCATCTTCCAGGGGCACTGTTCAAAGAGGTATACATCTTCATTTGAAGGGAAAAAACGCTCTTCAGGGACTCAACATCAGAGACTCAGAAAACAAGAGATATAAAGTAAAAAACAAAAACAAACCAAGAAACGAGGTGTAAACGACTGCTGAGGCTTTGTCCTTTTCCTGTTTTGCAGGTATTCGGGCTCCAACAGGGTCTTCCTCCCCCCAACTCTCCGGAAAATTTCATATTCCGGGCACCTCCTCTTTGGACAAGGGCGTCCTGTGTCTTCCAGTCCAGCTGGAGAGCCTGGCAGGCAAACAGCACAGGCCATTGAGTCCCGGAGCGGCTTTGCATATGCACGGCCGAAGCCAAGGCCAAAGCGTGTTCGTCGTCCCAGACGTGCTGGTTCACAGGCAGCCTGGCGAGTTCAGACGCGATGATTGGGTACCCGAAAGGTAGGATGCGGACACGTGTTTCCCATCAGTACGTCTGGCCCTGCTCACACCGCTACCTCTCTGTTCCATCGTCCAGATGGATGTTTCCTAGGATGGTCTGTCTTTCGTCCAGCTGGAGCTCTCCCAGTGGGCCAGCAGTGGCGTCACCCGCCCGGGTGGTCCTGCTGGGTCTCAGCTGGGGCCGGGGCCACTGCCAATCTCGAAACAGACCCTCTGCGCCAACTCCCAGGCTCCCCAGGCGGCCTCCCTGGACTGGCACACCCCCACCTTCCCCCACCCCTCCAATTGCAGAAGAAACTCTTAAACTCTGCTGTGATGGCTGGCCAGAGATTTTTCAATAGCTGTTATGCCCTGAGCAATGGCCCGTCTTCACAAGAGTTCTTTGAGACTGTAGTTAAAGGTGCCAGAGAGATGCCCCTTTCAGTGGCCACGTAGACCGAGGCCACGCAGATGACGCTGATTTGCGCTGTATCGTGGGGACCGGAAACAACTTGGAGTAGAAAAGGGTGGGTGCTGAGGCTGAGTGAGTTGGGAATAATGAGTGGGTTCTGATACCTGCACTGGGGAAGATCCCCTGGAGAAGGGGTAAACTACCCAGGCCAGTGTTCTTGGGCTTCCCTGGTGGCTCAGCTGGTAAAGAATCTGCCTGCAATGTGGGCGACCTGGGGTCGATCCCTTGGTTGGGGCGATTCCCCTGGAGAAGGGAAAGTCTACCCACTCCAGTATTCTGGCCTGGAGAATTCCATGGGTTGTATAGTCCGTGGGGTCACTAAGAGCTGGACATGACTGAGCGACTTTCTCTTTCACACCTACCTTCCGTCCAGGAGGCAGGAGCTGTGCCAGACACAGGGCTGTCTTTTGGGCCTCCATGCTCAGATAAGAGGAGCCCTGGAGGTCTGCTTTTTAAAAAAAATTTTTTTTGGCTGCACCACGTACCATATGGGATCTCAGTTCCTTGACCACAGCTCGAACTCGCATCCCCTGCCTTGGAAGCACAGAGTCTCAGCCACTGGATGGCCAGGTAATGCCCCCAGAATCCCCCAGGGCTGCTTTTACAAAAACTGAGCACTCATCCGGCCTCCGTTGCCCGAAGTAGAGAAAACAAAAGTCACATCCAAAGCCTGACCCACACTCAGTAGTCTCTCCTTTCCCAGCCTATTTATCAAAGTAAAAGTCACTCAGTCGTCTGATTCTTTGCGACTCCGTGGACTATACAGTTCATGGAATTCTCCAGGCCAGAATACTGGAGTGGGTAGCCTTTGCCTTCTCCAGGGGATCTTCCCAACCCAGGGATCGAAGCCAGGTCTCCCACATTGCAGGTGGATTCTTTACCAGCTGAGCCACAAGGCAAGCCCAAGAAGACTGGAGTGGGTAGCCTATCCCTTCTCCAGGGGATCTTCCTCACCCAGGGATTGAACCCAGGTCTCCCGTGTTGCAGGCGGATTCTTTACCAGCTGAGCCACCAGGGAAGCCCATAAATCCTCACTGAGAAGTCCTCAGCTAAACTTTGGTGAGTATTACATAGAACCTATGTAGCTGGCCCACACAGCAACATACCGACTCATGATGTCATCTGCTGTGTTCACGTTTCCCTGCGATGACACCCATTGTGAGAGGTGTGGGCACAGTGATTTGCTTTTTGTTTGTTGAGTTCTCTGCATAAGGGATGAAAAATAGCTGCCATGTGGCAAGCACCTCCGGTGCGCAGGCTTAGGTGTACGTCTTCCTTTTTTTTTTTTTCTTAATATTTATTTTGCTACCCCAGGTCTTAGTTGCAGCCCGTGGGGTCTTTCGTCTTCACTGTGGCATGCAAACTCTTCGTTCGGCATGTAGGGTCTAGTTCCCCAACCAGGGATGATACCTGGCCCAGCTGCACTGGGAGCACGGAGTCTTAGCCGCTGGACCCACTAGGGACGCCCTTAGTTCTGCCCGTGTTGATTCCGATCAACAAAACCAAAAGAACAAGACGCAATTCCTAGCCAACATCTGAGTTTTTCATGGCACCCAGGTAGAAATGTGCTCTACCTGCTCTGCAAGGCTCAGTGTGGTTTCCTATGAAGACTCAGGAAGGCGGTACATCAGGCCTCGTGACCTGCAGGGTCCTGATTTCAACTGCTCAACTCTGCCGGCCTAGCAAGGACGCATTCAGAGATGTGTCACATGTCAGCAGAGGCGTGTGCCTGTGTTCCAGTAAAACTTTATTTATAACACTAGCTGGGATTCCATGTATCCCTAATGGATAACCTGATGGTTACCCATTCCATACATGATGTCATGATTTTTCTCCAACAAAATACACATTTTTGCCCGCTTTGAATCTGTCCATAATTTCCAACTTTACATCATGATGCTGTGTGGAGACTAAGTCTTGCCCCCCGCACCCCAGTAATGTTCCCTATAAATCCCCAAATATGCAACTACCTTTAAAAGTTTCTGCTGTCAGCATCCTTCATGGAAAAGTTAGTCTTTTTTCCTTAATTAGTTTTTAATTGGAGGATAATTGCTTTACAATGTTTTATTGGTTTCTGTGCTACGACAAGATGAATCAGCTGTCTTATGTCAGAAATGTATCATCCTGTTCCAAATTGCCTCTTAAACAGACTGTGTTGTGGTTTTATTCAGGGAAAGGGAGCCTCCAGGCGTGGTTCTGGGAGAGATCAGAGAACTGGAGAGCTCCTGAAAGTATGTGTTTATTGCAGACGCAGGGTGAGCTAGTTAGTCATGTCCAGGATTCAGAACAGAAAGAGGCTACTGTTGGAGCAAAGATTCTGACGGGAAAAGATGAAAGAGGTTTTGTGTCTGTACCAACTGAGAAAGAGAGAAGCCATCAGTCTTGTCTGCAGGTATCATGATGGAAAGAGTGAGGTACGCGGCTCCTTTTGATGTGAATAAACATAGTTTTGTAGATTTCCATAATTCAGGGAGGTGTTTGATTGGCCCATTTTCTGCTCATAGGTTGTGCATGTTGAGTTTCAAGCTTTTGCCGCAGGGTAAGCCTCCTCCTCCTCCAGAATGACAGGAAGAGGCCCACAAGGCTCAGTGTGAAACGTGTTTGTCTGTGTATCAGGGTTGTGTCTCCTCCAAGGGCAGGAGAATGTTCTTCCGCTCGATGATGCTGTAGAAACCTATGATTAAACATAAGGAGACCTCATTCTGCAAATGAGATTTAGATTTGAAATCAGAAAGTCCAGGGAGAACTAGCCCCATTACCATTTGTGTCCCAAAGTGGAATGTCTTACTGGGTTCCCAATTTTCCCTTCAATTGCTCTCTCCTAATTGGTATCAAATAATGCTGTTATTTCTTTCAGTTTTTTCATTTAGTTTAACACCCACTGCTGAGACCCAACTGTTCTCTGAGGCAGCAGCAGGGAACCTTTTGAACATCAAGGACTGGTTTCATGGAAGACAGTTTTTTCACAGGCTGGGGAGAGGGAGATGGTGTTGGGGTGATTCAAGCACATTACGTTTATTGCACACTTTATTTGTATTATCCTCACATCGGCTCCACCTCAGATCTTCAGGCATCAGATCTCGGAGACTGGGGACCCCTGCGCTATGGCGTAGAAACACGTGTTCATTCAGTTCAGTTAGGGTACAGTGACTCTTGGTGCTGTGTTTTAGTCACTAAGTCATGTCCAACTCTTTGCGACCCCATGGACTGCAGCACGCCAGGCTCCTCTGTCCTTCACTATGTCCTGGAGTCTGTTCAAACTCATGTCCATTGAGTCAGTGATGCTGCCCAGCCATCTTATCTTCTCTCCCCCACTTCTCCTCCTGCCTTCAATCTTTCCCAGCATCAGGGTCTTTTCCATTGAGTCAGCTCTTCGCATCAGGTGGCCAAAGAATTGGAGCTTCAGCATGACTCCTTCCACTGAATATCGATGGTTGATTTCCTTTAGAATTGACTGGTTTGATCTCCTTGCCATCCAAGGGACTCTCAAGGGTCTTCTCCAACGCCACAGTTCAAAAGCATCAATTCTTTGGCACTCAGCCTTCTTTAGGAGAAGGCAATGGCACCCCACTCCAATACTCTTGCCTGGAAAATCCCATGGATGGAGGAGCCTGGTAGGCTACAGTCCATGGGGTCGAGAAGAGCTGGACACGACTGAGCGACTTCACTTTCATGCATTGGAGAAGGACATGGCA
>SJYB01005587.1:367237-379222 GCA_006408585.1 Antidorcas marsupialis | reverse complement strand
GACTCAGCAGCAGCGGCAGCAGCTTCTTTATGATCCAGCTGTGAACCGTGACTCTAGTAGTGACTGTTTTGTGAGTACTTGCTGAGTGCTCAGTGGTGCTTTGAAGATATCTGTGAATGATCTCATTAAACTTCTCTGTATAAATATGGGATGGATGCTGTAGCAACTGTTGTACGAATGATGCTGGCAAATTGTTCAGTCAGTTCAGTTCAGTTGCTCAGTTGTGTGTCACTCTTTGTGACATCATGGACTGTAGCATGCCAGGCCTCCCTGAGCTATCACCATCTCCCGGAGCTTACTCAAACTTATGTCCATCCAGTCGGTGATGCCATCCAACCATCTCATCCTCTGTCTTCCTCTTCTCCCACCTTCAATCTTTCTTAACCAACTGAGCTATCTGGAAAGCCCTGATATCTCTCTATATATATCATGTATATACAGGTCAGTACTATCCATGATTTCAGGCATCCACTGTGATTTTTAGAAGGCACCCTGTCTGAATAAAGGGGGACTAGGTAATGAATANAACTGAGCTATCAGGAAAGCCCTGATATCTCTCTCTATATATCATGTATATACAGGTCAGTACTATCCATGATTTCAGGCATCCACTGTGATTTTTAGAAGGCACCCTGTCTGAATAAAGGGGGACTAGGTAATGAATATGACCACCCCTTGAAAGCTTGCACGTCCAAAGTTTAGGCCAGGGACTGTCCTGACTAGACCAGTGTGGCACTTCCTTAGCTTGGCCCAAGCAGGGAACATAGGAAGGGTGGCCTGTGTGGGGAATCAGGTCAAAGGGAAGGAATTGTCCAGGACGGGGTTTGATGGATGTGAGAGTTGTGTGTGGCAGGGTGGGGTGGGGGAGGGGGGTTCAGGTAAAGCTGCCTGGTTCATAAGTTGAAACCTGCATCTGGAAATCAGAATAAAGTCCTAAATAAAGTTAGAGATCAGTCATGTGTAGGAAGGGGAAAGAGAGGGGTGTCACAGACAGCCTTTGCTGGCTTCCTCCGGGTCCACACATCTGGTCCACTGAGTGGTTTTCTAGGATGATGACTCCCTTCCTGGATCAGGTACTCCACCTACACTCCTCGGGCAGTTAGGGGAAGGTTGGGGGTTCTTCCTGAGTCTTGTGCACATTTATTGTGCTCAGTCCAATTCACTTCAGTTCCGTCGCTCAGTCGTGTACGACTCTTTGTGACCCCATGGACTGCAGCACGCAAGGCCTCCTTGTCCATCACCAATTCCTGGAGTTTGCTCAGGCTCATGTCCATCACGTCGGTGATGCCATCCAACCATCTCATCCTCTGTTGTCCCTTTCTCCTCCCACCTTCAATCTTTCCCAGCATCAGGGTCTTTTCCAATGAGCCAGTTCTTCACATTAGCTGGCCAGAGTATTGGAGTTTCAGCTTCAGCATCAGTTCTTCCAATGAATATTCAGGACTGATTTCCTTTAGGATGGACTGGTTGGATCTCCTTGCAGTCCAAAGGACTCTCAAGAGTCTTCTCCAGCACCACAGTTCCAAAGCATCCATTCTTCAACACTCAGCTTTCATTATATTCCAATTCTCGCATCCATTTGTGAATACTGGAAAACCATAGCCTTGACTAGACAGACCTTTGTTGGCAAAGTAATGTCTCTGCTTTTTAACATGCTGTCTAGGTCGTCAATCAGTAATAGTTCCCAGGCCACAAAGATGCTCTGGAGGGGCAAGTCTGCTCGCCCGCCTTATCTAGAAGGAGTGAATTGACCCTCTGCCCTGTGGAGTCAGACAGCTGTGGCTTTATCTGGCCATGCCTCTGGCTTCTGGGGACACTGGGGAACTTCCTCAGGTCCTCTCAGCCTGATTTTCCTCATCTGGGATACGGGGTTATAAAGGAGAATTCACTGAGTGTATTACTCACTGTGGTGGGCCCCTTGCCTGGCACGTGGGAGCAATCAAAGTTTTCTTCACTCATTAATAATGACGCTCCATTCCTTACCATGAAATCTTGTTATCACCCTCTTCTCATTGCGTTTTAACTGTTTCCTCATTCTTTGGAATCATACATATTTTTTCTTTTTTTTCTTATGACTACTTCCTTCTTTCTTGCTACCATGTGACTCATAAGTGTCCAGAACGGTGGTCAGAGCAAGCAGAGAGGTGGAAATATCAAAGGAACAGTGCAGAGAAAAGATGACGCCAGTGTCCTAAAACCTCACGGAAAGCTAAGCATGGTGAATAAAAACAGACCCACCGTATGCCTTGCTGTGCAGCACTGTGAAATTTCTGAGCACCAAGAGTAAACAGTCCATACCTTTAATCTTAGTCATGCATGGATTTTGATTTGCACTGAAATTTACATGAAAGCCCCGGATCAGTGCTTACAGGGCTTTCGTAGTCACTGGTGGACATGCCCATGGTGGTGAAAGATTTGTGTCACCCGACGCACATTTGCCCAGCTGGACCGGGCATCACACACTCTGTCTTCTTATTTCAGGTCCCAGTCTGTGAACATGAGCCCGCCCTTACCCTGTACTTGTTGCCCTGTTGGACTCTTTGCGACCCCATGGACTATACAGTCTGTGGAATTCTCCAGGCCAGAGTGCTTGAGTGGGTAGCCTTTCCCTTTTCCAGGGGATCTTCCCAACCCAGGGATCAAACCCAGGTCTCCCGCATTGCAGGTTGATTCTTTACCAGCTGAGCCGCCAGGGAAGCCCAAGAATACTGGAGTGGATAGCCTATCGGTTCTCCAGTGGATCTTCCTGACCCGGGAATGGAACCAGGGTCTCCTGCATTGCAGGCGGATTCTTTACCAGCTGAACTATCAGGGAAGCCCTTTGACATCCTAGTGGTTTATTTTAGTGATGTTGCTGTTTACAGGGGCCCCAAGTGCAGTGTAATAATGCTCTCTGATATCCCTAAACACAAGTTAATAGTCTGTATCTGAAGATAATACATCAAGAAAAATAGCTATGCACACATGCTTAGAGTTAGTAAGACAGAATCATAGGTTAGTTAAAATATTGAAATAAAAGAAATATTTATTTCTTGGAGTGACATACATAATGGTACGTGTAGGGAAATGGGATTTTTTTTTTCTTTAATCATGAGCAGGCTTATTTATTAAGTGATTTTTTAAAAGGCATATCCCTGTTCCTGGTACAGCGACTGTGTTACAGTAAACACCATTAGTTTCTTCAGTTTCTCAAAAATGGTGTGTAAACAAATAATTTTGTTCTGGGCTTAACCAAGTTAAAGGTTTCCTTCACTACACTTCTGAGGCTCTATGAAACAGTAATTATCTTTTGTGTGTGCAGTCTGTATCATTATACCTGCAATCATTTGAAGGAATTAAAAGACTTAGCAAAATGTACACTTTCCATCTAGTGTGTGGCTTGCCATTTCAGTGTTGCAGTTCTCATAGTTTCATTCATCTTAGAAGAGTAGCATGTTTTACTCCCTGAGTGTTGAATGATGTCGTCTTCTTGTAGCTCCTCAATGCATGTTCAGTACAGTTCAGTTCAGTCGCTCAGTCGTGTCTGACTCTTTGCGACCCCTTGAATCGCAGCACGTCAGGCCTCCCTGTCCATCACCAACTCCCGGAGTTCACTCAGACTCACGTCCATCGAGTCCGTGATGCCACCCAGCCATCTCATCCTCGGTCGTCCCCTTCTCCTCCTGCCCCCAACCCCTCCCAGCATCAGAGTCTTTTCCAATGAGTCAACTCTTCACATGAGGTGGCCAGAGTACTGGAGTTTCAGCTTTAGCATCATTCCTTCCCAAGAAATCCCAGGGCTGATCTCCTTCAGAATGGACTGTTTGGATCTCCTTGCAGTCCAAGGGACTCTCAGGAGTCTTCTCCAAGCACGTACAACTCAGGAAATGCTATAGACTCTCAGAGATGTGTATGCTTTCAGGAGCTTCCCTGGTGGCTGAGATGCTAAAGGATCTCTCTGCAGTGCAGGAGACCTGGGTTCCATCCCTGGGTTGGGAAGATCGCCTGGAGAAGGAAATGGCAACCCACTCCAGGATTCTTGCCTGGAGAATCCCATGGACAGAGGAGCCGATGAGCTGCAGTCCAAGGGGTCGCAAAGAGTCAGACACAAGTAAGTGACTAACACTCTCGCTTTCTTTCCATGCTTCCAGCAAGTTACAAAGTACAGTTAGAACATGCCTGTGAAAGCGATGCTGCCCAACTCCCAAGCTCTGCACCCTGCTGGTACCTCTGGGCTCACAGAGAATTCTCTTTGGAGACCTGGGTTTTTTTCTCATTTATTTTCAGAAAATATTTATGTATGTATGTATGTATGTATGTATTTGGGTGTACTGGCTCTTTGGCAGGACTGATGCTAAAGCTGAAACTCCAGTACTTTGACCACCTCATGCAAAGAGTTGACTCACTGGAAAAGACTCTGATGCTGGGAGGGGTTGGGGGCAGGAGGAGAAGGGGACGACTGAGGATGAGATGGCTGGATGGCATCACGGACTCGATGGACATGAGTCTGAATGAACTCTGGGAGTTGGTGATGGACAGAGAGGCCTGACGTGCTGCGATTCATGGGGTCGCAAAGAGTCGGGCACGACTGAGCAGCTGAACTGAACTGAACTGGCTCTTGGCCGTGGTATGCACGATCTTCAATGTTGGNGTATGTATGTATGTATGTATGTATTTGGGTGTACTGGCTCTTTGGCAGGACTGATGCTAAAGCTGAAACTCCAGTACTTTGACCACCTCATGCAAAGAGTTGACTCACTGGAAAAGACTCTGATGCTGGGAGGGGTTGGGGGCAGGAGGAGAAGGGGACGACTGAGGATGAGATGACTGGATGGCATCACGGACTCGATGGACACGAGTCTGAATGAACTCTGGGAGTTGGTGATGGACAGAGAGGCCTGACGTGCTGCGATTCATGGGGTCACAAAGAGTCGGGCACGACTGAGCGACTGAACTGAACTGAACTGGCTCTTGGCTGTGGTATGCACGATCTTCAATGTTGGTTAGGAAATGCAAGATCTTTCATTGCGGCTGGACCACCAGCAAAGTCTTTTTAATTTTTAAATGACGCATCAGCTAGAAATAATCTGAAATTATTAATGTGTATGTTGATTGGGCTTTCCTGGTGGCTCAGACAGTAAAGAATCTGGGAGACCCAGGTTCAATCTCTGGTTGAAAAATTCCCCTGAAGAAGGGATAGAAAAATTTATTTCATGAGAGAAAATATGTCATTTTGATTACATGTATAAAGAAACCTTTTTTAAAAAACATCTCAATTCTTTAATTCTTTGTTCCAAATCCCAAGGGTGATCGAAGGTCTGTAGGTGAAAAAAATGTTATTTCTGACAAAAGATAAGAAGGAAAAACTGCTTTTATTTGAGACATCTTTAAATTTTGTATGGTAATTGTTACCCTTATTATTCATGCACTTTCTTTTTCTCACCTAACAGTTGGTCCTGCTTTCTGATTTCTGTGTCAGGGAAATTCTGAAACATTTGTAAGGGCCTCCCACCCCCAATACACACACGAGGGCCACATCTTGATAATTACTGGAGTAGAAAACCATTGCGTCTGAAGCGCTTTCTCATTCTTCACACACTAGGGTGTCATTCCAGTGAATACGTCTTAATGATTTCTGAGGTCTCATTCGCTCCCATTTCTGACCTTGGAAACAAGCCCACTTGACTTCTTGGCTTGACCTCTTGTCATCCGTGACTTCGAGGAGAAGGAAATAGATGATTTTTTTTCTCCCTCCAACTAAGATGTCCATTTTCCGTAACTGCACACCGGCGACATGGAACTCGTTGCACTGTTACCGTAAGCTCAGATGGAATGCCCACAAGCCTTGGGAATGATCCCTGCTTCTCTCCTAAACTGGCCACGTTCATACTCCTTTCTGTTAGGCCTTGTTGCGGGATGTTGAATATAGTTCTTTGTGGGCTACAGTAGGGGCTGGTTGTTTATCCAGGGGATGGCTTCTTAAGCTTGAGACTGCCGGTGAGACGAGGTCTCTGTCCACTTGGGAGTGTTGCCTGTTGCCCACCCCGCCTCCACCCCTAAACGGGAAGGAGATGGTATTAAACTCGCCTCCTCTCTGGTGGGTCATCAAGGAGATGGTGATGATGTTGCTCTGGGGACCGTACCACCAGATGGGCATCCCTGCCCCCTTGGGTGACCGCTGCCCCCCGTGGGTGGTGGGTGGAGGACCAGAAAGGACTCTGGTCAACAGGGTTACACAATCGCCATCCACTCCTCCTGCCAGTGCGCTTACTGCCACTGAGAACAGACTCATTCACGTCTCCCCAAGGCCCATGACTCTGCAGCCACTGGCATCTGAAGTCTGCTCCGCCGTAAGTTAGGATGGCAAGGTCTGGATAGCTCTCTCCATTTGCAGCTGGTTCTCTTTCCTCTTCACATATGAAGATGGTCTCATCTGGACTGATGAGCAAATTCACGCAGGACCGCTTGGTAAAAGGGCGAAAAATCTATCACTTGGGCGATTTATTTCCCTAGAAGGCAATGGCACCCCACTCCAGTACTCTTGCCTGGAAAATCCCATGGACAGAGGAGCCTGGAAGGCTGCAGTCCATGGGGTTGCGAAGAGTCGGACACGACTGAGCGACTTCACTTTCATGCATTGGAGAAGGACATGGCAATCCACTCCAGTGTTCTTGCCTGGAGAAGCCCAGGGACGGGGGAGCCTGGTGGGCTGCCGTCCATGGGGTCGCACAGAGTCGGACACGACTGAAGCGACTTAGCAGCAGCAGCAGCATACTATAAGTTATTAAGAGATTGTTACAAGCCACATCTACTGATTTCAGTCATTTTCGTAATGTCTTTCAGAAAGGTAAACCAATGTAAAACATTGCAGGCAGATTCTTTACTAGCTGAGCCTCAAGGGAAACCCATTCAACATCAAAGATCATATTAAATATTTTTATTTGGATAAACCAGAAGAGTATCTGAAGTATTCAAATTTTCTTTAGCCATTAAGATAAAATTCATTGAAAAAGTTCTCCATGAAAATGCAAGATTGTAAAAAGAGGTGAGCTTGTACATTTAGGTTTGATTCTCTGTTGAGAAAGTACGACCCCTAAGGTTAATTTCTATTCTGTTTTCCTTTTACCAGCCTCCAGGCAAAAAATACAGTGGGTTCAACAAAGCCCAGCGTAATGCTAAATGAATTTCATGTTTTGGGAATCTTAGTCTGAAAGAGGAATTTAAGCGGAACCATTTGAGGGTAAAACACTTCAACTCTGATAAAGCAAAAGCAGCTGATGAACCATCATGATAGAAGAGACAATTTGAAATTCTGTCAAAGTCAATGAATTTCTGTATAGAAATTCTTACATAGCACGTCTCAAGTGCTCCGGGGGTAAAAAGTCAGCATCCTTGCTAGAAAAAGCAATGATATCCATCTACACATAGCCATCAGAACTTCTGGTGGGGGGTGGGGAAAGAACACTTAACAAGTGTTTTCCCGCTTAAACATGAAGCTTATTCTTAAGAATGTATTTCCTAGAAATACATACATGTTAAGCTAGCTACATACATACATCTTAAGATGTATTTCCTAGAAATGATTTCTCTCTGAAACCTCTGTGAGTTATTAGCAAGATCAAAAGCTGATGTGACTCCTTCTCTCTTCTTTATATAAGAGAAGAGTCTCATCATTGTTAAAGCTGTATTAAAAAAAAATAGAATATAGGGAACAGAAGAGAAATGTTAATTATAGGCGCTTTTCAATTTTGTTTTTTTTTTTTACAATCTTATGAGTAATAGTTTCTAGATCTTTTTTGGTTAGGAGAAGGGCACAATATCAGCTTTTTCTTTTTCTTTTACTGAAATGTCTCAGAACCTCCTTCCTTCCTTTGGTTTTAACCATTATCAAAGCTCTATCAAAAATTTTTAAACAGGTAAAACTAAACGATAAAAGAAAATGCCGAACAAAATAGCAAATGGCTCTTTCACAGCAATATGTATAAATGAGTGCTCACCACAAAAAAAATAATTTGTAACTATGTGCTGATTAATATTAGCTAGACTTGTGGTGATCTTTTTTGCAGTATGTACAAACAGCAAATCATGTTGTGCACCTGAAATGAATATAATGTCATATTTCAATTAAAAATCAGTATGAGTGAGGTAAATTTATCTGCCCATTAAAAACAAAAGATGATCACACTTAAATACACACACACACACAACTTAGATTATGCTGAGTAGAAATTGCAGCCACCATCATATTCCATCACAAACACTGAAATGGGGAATCAATGACCAAAAAAAATATAGAAAGTAAAAAAAAAAAGGCACTCTGAAAATTTTAAGTAAAATATATTACAACCTGTGTCTTAACTGTTGAGTGAAAGAAAAAAAAATTCCAAAATACAGAATTTATCTAGAATAGATTAATTGTAGCTAGCTGCAACATGCCCAGAAGAAATTAAATGATTTTTAATAAATAAGGACTAGAAAAAAAATAAGTGACGAATATTCAACTAAAGTTGTTAGAAAAAGTAACTAAAACTAATGCATTCCCTCAGGTTTGCTATGAACCTTAACTCTGAAAGCCCTGTGTGAATTAAAAAATTTTTAAATATAAAACTAACAATGAAAAGAACAAAAATGAAATTGAACATTAGAAAACAGATAAATAATAAAACATAAATCCACTGACTTCATAAAAATGAGTAAAATCANAAAAAAAAATTCCAAAATACAGAATTTATCTAGAATAGATTAATTGTAGCTAGCTGCAACATGCCCAGAAGAAATTAAATGATTTTTAATAAATAAGGACTAGAAAAAAAATAAGTGACGAATATTCAACTGAAGTTGTTAGAAAAAGTAACTAAAACTAATGCATTCCCTCAGGTTTGCTATGAACCTTAACTCTGAAAGCCCTGTGTGAATTAAAAATTTTTTAAATATAAAACTAACAATGAAAAGAACAAAAATGAAATTGAACATTAGAAAACAGACAAATAATAAAACATAAATCCACTGACTCTTGATAAAAATGAGTAAAATCAAGTCAGTAGATGATAAAATTTAAAAGTTTCCAGTGGTCATGTATGGATGTGAGAGTTGAACTGTGAAGAAAGCTTAGCGCCAAAGAATTGATGCTTTTGAACTGTGGTGTTGGAGGAGACTCTTGAGAGTCCCTTGGACCGCAGGGAGATCCAACCAGTCCATTCTAAAGGAGACCAGTCCTGGGTGTTCATTGGAAGGACTGATGCTAAAGCTGAAACTCCAGTACTTTGGTCACCTCATGTGAAGAGCTGACTCATTTGAAAAGACTCTGATGCTGGGAGGGATTGGGGTCAGGAGGAGAAGGGGACGACAGAGGATGAGATGGCTGGATGGCATCACCAACTCCATGGACATGGGTTTGGGTGGACTCTGAGAGTTGGTGATGAACAGGGAGGCCTAGCATGCTGCAGTTCATGGGGTTGCAAAGAGCTGGACACGACTGACCGACTGAACTGACCTGATCTGAACTGATCTGATCTGAACTGATACCACAAATCCAACATTTGACATAAAATTTTATGGTTGGACTTACAATGATCCACTCCAGTATTCTTGGGCTTCCCTGGTGGCTCAGCTAGTAAAGAATCTGNTGATCTGAACTGATCTGATCTGAACTGATACCACAAATCCAACATTTGACATAAAATTTTATGGTTGGACTTACAATGATCCACTCCAGTATTCTTGGGCTTCCCTGGTGGCTCAGCTAGTAAAGAATCTGCCTGCAGGGCAGGAGACCTGGGTTTGAACCCTGGATTGGGAAGATCCCCTGGAGAAGGAAAAGACTACCCACTCCAGTATTCTGGTCTGAAGAATTCCATGGACTGTATAGTCCATGGAGTCGCAAAGAATCACACACGACTGAGTGACTTTCACTTTCACTTACAATTGAGAAAGCACGAAGCTGGAATATTCAAGGAAGCTTTTCCTGGACGTTAAGAACCCTGAAACATCATAATTGGACAGCCTTTCACAGGAAAGAAAATGAATGTATTGAGGGAGAAAGCAGTTTATAGAAGGTCTCATTCTCAGCCTCTCCTCTTGCCTCCATTCAGCCCAGCCCACCCATTGTGAATACAATTTTTATTCGTTTCTTTCCGTAAATGTCAACAGGCACTCGGTCTCTATGCCCACATCCACATGAAAAGACCTGATGCTTTTGTTTTGTACAGACATAGTATTTCACTGTGTAGCCTATTAGAGTTTGCTCGCAAGTCCTGTTTAATGGAACTTATTTCCAGTCATTTGCAAACTTCAGATGCGGCCTGGATTGTAGCCATTGGGTGGGATATGGCAAATCAGACATTGATGAGAGCTAGTTTGAAAAGTAACATCTGTTTCCTGGTGTCTCTGGTTAGGTGTGAGGAACTTGTTAGGTGGTGCTAGTGGAAAAGGCGATGGCACCCCACTGTACTCTTGCCTGGAAAATCCCATGGATGGAGGAGCCTGGTAGGCTGTAGTCCCTGGGGTCACCAAGAGTTGGACACTTACTGAGCGACTTCACTTTCACTTTTCACTTTCATGCATGGAGAAGGAAATGGCAACCCACTCCAGTGTTCTTGCCTGAAGAATCCCAGGATGGTGGAGCCTGGTGGGCTGCCATCTGTGGAGTTGCACAGAGTTGGACACGACTGAAGCGACTTAGCAGCAGCAGTGCTAAAGAAACTGCTTGCCAGTGTAGGAGGCAAAAGAGATGCGGGTTCTCTCCCTGGGTCGGGAAGATCCCCTGGAGGAGGGCATGGCAACCCTCTCCAGTATTCTTGCCTGGAGAATCCCGTGGACAGAGGAGCCTGGTGGAATAGAGCCACCAGGGTCACCAAGAGTCGGACGCAACTGAGGCGACTTAACATGGAAGATACAGGTTAGGTGGGGGAGAACTGCATTGTCTATCAGCAGCTTTGGATTTTAAACCCCTGTCTGAACTGTTTTCTTCTGTTCATGAGTATGAGCGCTCAATTCCAACTTTTCAGCATGTCATTGCTACCCCCAAAACTGCAGAAATAGTCGTCGAATATAAACACAAATAAAGCTACGCTAATCCATCAGTGTTTGACAGGGAGTTTGTTATTAATCAATGCCTTTGATGATTTTTAAATCCTTGCCAGCTGTTTAGAAATAATTGAGGCTGTGAAGCCTGGAACAGTGTTTCCAGTTCCCAAGCAAACTGAATCTTAAATGCTGGCATGTAAATTTCTCCCACTGTTATTTTTAGACACCAATATCCTGAAGCAAATTAGCACATGTAGAACCATCTCAATCCTCTTTAGAAACAGGAAATGTCTATAGTCCACACTTTCCATTGAAGTATTGAGTTACTAATTTGAACTCAACTGCGTGTTTGAATTTCTTGAGATCTGGGCCAGAGAAGCAGACTTGGATGTATTTAATCCCAGGGGTTTCCCGCTGAATACACCAGTGTGGGTGTATCTGTCCTCTGCAGTTGATGTCGCTCTGCTCAAGCCTGCTCCATCGTGATCAGTATATGCCCTTATCCTATATTTTGTTTATCGGTTATTCAGTATTTGAAGCCACTTCAACTGTTAGAACTCATGGGTTTTTTTTTGCCTGTGTTCTTGTATAAACCTTGGACACTGGGCCAGGGACACCCTCTGAGTCCAGAATAAATACCGATCTGGCAGTTCATGTTCCCCCAGGAAGTGAGACAGAAAAGCCTTTTGCGAGCTCAGTGACTCATCAGAGAGGGCAGCTTTTTACACAGCGACGTCCACTTAGACCAAATGGGAAAAGTTTACCATCCCAAACATGTCACTTAGTGGCTCCCATAAAACTGAGTTGGGAGATACAGATCTGTTCATACCCATTGTTAAGCCCAGGCGGTAACATCATTGGAATTGGGAAAGTCAGGCTCTGACAAAGAAAGCTCTCCAGCTTCAGTATTATTCAAAACAAATGGTGCAGGTCAGTGGGAAGCTTTCTCAGGGACTGTTTTCCCCCTGTGCCAACCCCCCT
>SJYB01005587.1:351186-367074 GCA_006408585.1 Antidorcas marsupialis | reverse complement strand
GAAGAGCCAAATCCCCCCTGCCCCTCCCTCCAACACAAGCAAGCTTTAGCTGACATTTGTACTTCATCTACCATCATGAATCTTCTTTTCAAAATAAGTATCAGATTTAAATGATGGCTATCCTAATTCTTTTGTCATTGCCTCTAGAATTTCATCGCCAGTAAGTGCAGAAAAGTCTGCTCTGCTTCGAAACCTTTTCTCATCAGGAAACGTGCCATCTCACCCTTATATGTCAGCTCTGGGAACATCCCAGGAGCAGAGGAAGTGTGCACCCTAGACAGAGTCTTTCATTCTCCACTGTCTCTGTGATTCTGGGAAAAGTCCCGAAAGTTAAAAGCAGAAACAGCAGTGCATCGTGTATCAGTACGTGGATAATACTGCATGTCTCCATCGTCAGGAGTTATTAATACTTCCTGTCAGTCACTGCCTTCTGGTGCTTGTGGGTCGTATGCAGCACGAAGTGGATGGGTCCAGACAGACAGGGTGATGTTCAGGACCGAGCCCTCCCCTTCCCTGGGTGATTGGGTTTGGGCAGGTGGTCAGACCCTGCGAGCCTTGAGTTCCTCAAGTGCACAGGGGAGACGTGTGCGGTGTAAAAACGAACATCACGCATCAGGCCTTGAACAAAGCTCTGACGCCACCCACAGGCTTTCTGTTTGGACTCAGCTCTCTTGACTGCCCTAAAAATATATCATCATTTCTCTTCTTGGTGTTCTTTCATTTATGATTTCTCACTCAAGTCTTTTTTTTTTTTTTAATGTATCTGGAGCAACATTTAAGACACCTGGCAATGTGTGTGTGTGTGACTTGCTAAGTCATGTCCGACTCTTTGCAATGTCATAAACTGCAGTCCTCCAGGCTCCTCGGTCCATGGGATTCTCCAGGCAAGAATACTGGGTGGGTTGCCATGCCCTCCTCTAGGGGATCTTCCCAACCCAGGGATTGAATGTGGGTCTCCCGCACTGCAGACAGATTCTTTACCGTCTGAGCCGCCAGGGGCAGCGTGCGACCCTATAGAAAGAATCTGGATAAAACTTCCACAGCAGTGACAGGAGCGTTGATAGAGACAGATAAGGGAAAGGGGAGTTACTGGAGGGCAGCCGAAGAGCTGACCTGCACCCCGCAGGATGGACGGCAAGCAGAGAGGGACACGAGGATGTGAGGGGGATTGCTTTCCGAAGAGATGGTGGTGCCCACTGTACCCGCCGGAAGACACCAGTGTTGTCCTGGGTCCGAGAGGTATGGATGACACACGCTGACTTTGGAAACAACTGATTCCTTTATTTCTGGTTGTGCGGGCTCCTGGTTGCTGTGCACAGGCTTTCTCTAGCTATGGCGAGCAGGGGGCTTCCCTCGGCTGTGGTGCTTGGGTTGCTCATGGTGGCGTCTCCCCTCCTGCTGTGGTGAGCGGGGGGGCTTCTCTCCGGCTGTGGTGAGCGGGGGCTTCCCTCGGCTGTGGTGCTTGGGTTGCTCACGGTGGCGTCTTCTCCTGCTGCAGGGCACAAGCTCTCGGCACGCAGGCTTCAGGACTGGTGGACTTCAGCTGCTCAGCAGCGTGTGCTGTCTTCCCAGACCAGGGGTCGAACCGGTGTCGCCTGCGCTGGGAGGCGGATTCCTCTTCACTCTCTCACCAGCGCAGCCTGGCACAGACCATTGTGTAAACTGTGAAGACAGGGTTCTCAATGATAGCTTTAGGAAAAAAAAAAAAAAAACAGTATAGGAACTTCCTCAGTGGTCCAGTGGTTAAAACTTCGCCTTCCAGTCCAGTGGGTACAGGTTTGATCCCTGGTTGGGGACCTAAGATACCACATACCTGTTGGTGAAAAAAATCCCAAAAGTAAAACAGAAGCATTATTGTAAAAGCTTCAATAAACACTTGAAAAATCATCCATATCAAAAAAATCCTATAAAAAAAGAATGGCCTCCCGTATTTATTGTAAAAATGACATCCCTTTTATCTAGAATCTAAAATGAAATTGTACAAATGAACTCAAAATCCAGAAAGAGACTGTCAGACTTAAGAGAATGAATTTGTGGTTGTTAGGGGGAAGGATGAGGGAAGGGATAGTTAGGGAGTCTGGGATGGACATGGACACACTGCTGTGTTTAACATGGAGAACCAGCAAGGCCCTGCTGTTCAGCTCAGGGAACTCTGCTCAGTGCTCTGTAATAACCTCATGGTTCCCAGGGGGAAGGATGGAGGAAGGGATAGTTAGGGAGTCTGGGATGGACATGGACACACTGCTGTGTTTAACATGGAGAACCAGCAAGGACCTGCTGTCCAGCACAGGGAACTCTGCTCAGTGTCCTGTGGCAGCCTGGATGGAGGGGAGTTTGGGGGAGAAGGGATACATGTACATCTATGGCTGAGACCCTTCACTGTCCACCTGAAACTATGTCAGAGTACTCCACAACACAAAATGAAAAGTGATTTTTAAAACAGTTTTTAAAAGTGTAACTCTGACTGCCATTGGCCCTTGAGGCAGAAGGTCTTGGTGTTGTGAGAGTTCCACGGTGGCTCACGTTCTAAGAAGATGACACTCTGCCCACACGCAGGGTGACCCTTCTCTTTCTGCTAAGGTCTTCTCCCTACCCTACCAGAGCTGCAGCCCACCTGGGCAACATTGACTGTCCAGCACAAAGAGGTCTACACCCCTGAAACAACCCTCGGGCGTAAAGCAACCCTCAGTGGAATAATTCTCAGTTTTCTCAGTCTCCAGTCGCAAGATCCCCGTGGTGAGAACTTCTCTGCCTCTTGTCCTTACTCTGCTGGTGGTTCTCAGTTCCTCAGCAAGACTTCCCAACATCCTTTTGCAAAGAAACTACCTACCTTTAAGTCTTAGACTCCGTATCTCCTCTGGGAGAACCCAAACCAAGACATTTCATTCTACGTAACAGCACGTTGATAAACTGTACCTTTGTGAAGGGCTTTCTGCGGGGAGATGATGTAGCCAGGATAGGGTAATCCACAGCAGCTGTGTCGTGAGCCCCTCTGTTGCAGGAAGACAATTCAGACCATCTCACGTCAGGAAGGGATGGTTAATCAGTCCCGCTCACGTCACACATTCTCAGTTCAGTTTCTCAGTCGTGTCCGACTCTTTGCAACCCCATGGACTGCAGCACGCCAGGCCTCCCTGTCCATCACCAGCTCCCGGCGCTTGCTCAAACTCATGTCCATCGAGGCGGTGATGCCATCCAACCATCTCATCCTCTGTCGTCCCCTTCTCCTCCCACCTTCAATCTTTCCCAGCATCACGGTCTTTTCCAGTGAGTCAGTTCTTCACGTCGGGTGACGAAAGTAGGGGAACAAATAGATGCTGAACAGGCCTGAGAGTGGCTGGAGGGAGGTTGGTGATTGTCCCGTTCCTCGATTCACCTCTGTCCACTTTGTGAATTTCATCTGTGAATTTACATCATTCATTCATTGTGAAATGTGTGCTTGCAATTTCCTGGTGTTATGTTAAACTTCAGTGAAAAACTCACCTCTTAACCAATGTTATTTAGAAAACTATCCTACCCAGAGATCAAACCCGTGTCTCTTGCATCGGCAGCTCGATTCTTTACCACCGAGCCACCAGGGAAGCCTAGTGAGGTGAGGGTGAAGTCGCTCAGTCGTGTCCGACTCTTTGCGACCTGTGGACTGTAACCTACTAGGCTTCTCCGTCCGTGGGATTCTCCAGGCAAGGGAAGCCTGGTACATATGCATAAATGTTGGTATTTCCTGTCTGCAGGATCATCAGATTTCTTTTCTGTACAGGTCTAAAATTCAGACATGCTGTGTTCCTCTTTTATAAAAGAAAATAATTCCTCTTCGGTAAGAGTATGGTGAGATAGCAGTGATGTGAGTAGAGTTTTCAGCCCCAGATTGATACCCAAGTACGAACTCCAACAGTAGACCATTTGCTCCTGTTGTTTCCAAGGAACATCATTCATTTCAGCTAACAGGAAAGTAGGTGGCACCGTAATCATTTAACGTAAAACTCAAAGAAAGACCCTAACATACATTCTTTACCTGACTGACGGATGCCCAGCATTTAAGTAAGCTTCAGTTTGACTTAAAGGAGTCCTTGATGAAATCAGGCTTCACTGAAGGCTGGCAGAGAAAGGCTGATTCTGCAGGCAGGAAATACCAAGCTCTGTACATAGTTACCAGGCTTTCCTGGTGGCTCAGACAGTAAAGAACCCACCTGCCAATGCAGGAGACCTGGGTTCGATCCATGGGTTGGGAAGATCCCCTGGAGGAGAAAACGGAAAGCCACTCCAGTATTCCTGCCTGGAAAATCCCATGAACAGAGGAGCCTGGTGGGACTACAGTCCACGGGGTCGCAAAGAGTCGGGCTTGACTGAACAACTTTGACTCACTCAAGAAAACCGAGGCTTAGCTCAGTCAGCTAGTGCTTCAGATTACCCAGCACAGACTGCTGAGTTGGGACTTGAAACAAGGAAATCTCTCTCCTGCAGCCAAGGTTTCTGCCATTGTGTAAGAGTCGAGAAGTGGGCCAAACCTGAACACATTCGCATGGCAATACGTAATTACTCAGGCCCTCTCCTGGGGAGCCGTGTTCTCTGACCTTCCCCGTGTTTCTGCTTTACAGGGTTGGGGGTTTTAAAACTGTTTCAAAATTTGTATGAAGTTCAGTCATTTCATGAAAGCACCTCTCATCCTGGTTTTCCCTGTGAAGCATGCAGAATATTTTTGTAGAGATGGTCTACATACCTGTATCCGTAAAAACCAGTAGAGTTTAGTTCTCTCTCTTACTGGGATATGGTTAACTTTTTTTTCCTACATAAGCTTGTTATGGATGTGGGGAGGTGGGTGGAATCTTCGCTCCATTTTATGTATCTTTATCTATCTATCATATAAAATGTGTGTGTGTATATATATATATATATATATATAAAATGTATTTGGGGCTGCGCTGGATTTTGGTTGCTATGAGCAGAAATTTTCATTTCTCTGCATAGACATATTAAAGCATTTCAGGAGGACAGCAGATGTATCTGCTGAAAAGGTTTCTGTCCTGTGTCTTTCTTTATTTTTTTGAAGCTGAAGTGAAACTAATTTAAGAAGCTGAAGCTGGTCCCCTGGCCCACCTTCCTTGAGGGAAACCAGTGGGCTTTCCTTTCTTTGAAATGAGACATATCAGTGCCAGTCTCACCGTATGTCAGCCTTCCTTCTGTCTGTCTTGGATGCGGCGAGCAGGCTCTTCTCTGCTCACAGCCGCGGCGGGGCTACTCTCGTCCATCGTGGTGGCTTGTCTTGGGGCACGTGGTCTTCCGGAGTTGCAGCTGCTGGGTCCCAGAGCGCAGGGTCAGTGGCTGTGAGGTGCGGGCTGAGTTGCTTTTGGGCCCTGTGGGATCTTCCCGGACCAGGGTTCGAATCCACATCCCCTGCACGGCAAGCGGGATTTCTTAACCACCGGCTCACCAGGGAAGCCCTTCGCTGTGTCTTCTATACACCATTATTCTTGGTCGCCGGAAAGGAAGAAGCCACGTCGTCTTCTCTGAGATGATCCCCACCCTTTGCTTCCCAATACATCTCCTCCTGTTACTTCCTTTTCCCTGAATAGCCAAGGGTTGTGTTGACCTTGAGTCGATTTGGGAAGCAAGCTTCGGCGACAGGACTGTCGTGACAACACAAGGCAGGGAACAGAATCCTTTTATACCAAGTCTCTGTAATTGTAAGACGTCATTTTGCCCCTTGTGAAGCAGTATTTCTCAGCATTTTCTCATGCGTGTGTTTGCTCATCTGGGACAGGTGGAATGTGGCCATCACAGTGGGGATGATTCTGCATCTCAGCAACAAGTATTTTCTGGGTCCCAGTCAGTCCCTGTATCCTCTTAGCATCATACACAGGAGACTTTGACGTCTAGCTGACTGCTGTGTGTCATTTCTGTTCTCACTTTTTTTCTTTTGTTCATGTATTTTGTTGATGGAAAAGAATCATTGAAACAGTCACTCACATATTTGCCTCTACTGTGATTTCTCTGATGACACTGTTGGTAAAAAAGCACCTCCTCCATCAAGGAGCACTCATTAAACTGATTTTAAAAAAAAAGTATTTCAGCCTTCCTTATCTCTGGCGGTACTGAAAAGAACACCTCAACACAGGAAGCTTTGAGGCTGAATGCCTCTTTATGCCAACCACGTCTACAAAACTCTTTTGGAAACTTCATGGGCTTCTGTTTTTTTTCCCACATCTGTGCTATCTCGAAAGATAGATTGATGAAGTTGGCACTTTTTCCCAGTTTTCTCCTTGCAGGTACAGAGCTGATGCTTCAGGCAGAAGCATGATCAGGAAAGTAAATCAACAGAAGGAGAAGCCGTTCACTTTGAGCCTCTGTTGGAAAGAGAAAAAATTCTCTTATAATAAATAAGAAATCTCATTCATGCTTTGTTACTTCAAAAAGTGCTGGCTGTTGTATTTATTTAGTTGTTGGGTACACGTTCCAGAGCTTCTTGTGGCTCAGAGGGTAAAGCGTATGCCTGCAATGCAGGAGACCTGGGTTTGATCCCTGGGTCAGGAAGATCCCCTGGAGAAGGAAATGGCAACCCACTCCAGTACTCTTGCCTGAAAAATCCCATGGACAGAGAAGCCTGGTAGACTACAGTCCATGGGATCACAAAGAGTCAGACACGACTGAGCTACTTCACTATACACTTTCCAAGCTGGCTGGCGTGTCACAAACACTCGTTAAGGGTTAAATCATTAATCTGTATTCCCCACGGAGTGTTGTATATTTGCTAGGTTGTGTCTAACTCCTTGCGACCCCATGGACTGCAGCTTGCCAGGCCTCCCTGTCCTTCACCAACTCCCAGAGTTTACTCAAACTCAAGTCCATTGGGTCAGAGATGCCATCCAACCATCTCATCCTCTGTCATCCCCTTCTTCTCCCGCCTTCCATTTTTCCCAGCATCAGGGTCTTTTCCAGTGAGTCAGTTCTTTGCATCAGGTGGCCAAAGTATTGGAGTTTCAGCTTCACCATCAGTCCTTCCAGTGAATATTCAGGATTGAGTTTCTTTAGGATGGACTGGTTGGATCTCCTTGCTGTCCAAGGGACTCTCAAGAGTCTTCTCCAACACCGCAGTTCAAAAGCATCAATTCTTCCGCACTCAGCTTTCTTTATGGTCCAACTCTCACAGCCATGCGTGACTACTGGGAAAACCATAGCTTTTAGTTTAAGCACCTTTGTCAGCAAAGTGATGTCTGTTTTTTAATATGCTATCTAGGTTGGTCATAGATTTTCTTCCAAGGAGCAAGAGTCTTTTAATTCCATAGAGTACATTGCTTCAAAAACAGTTTCTACCCTAGAAAGATGATCTTTAAGAAAAGATGACTTTCTTAAAGATGACTTTAAGAAAATTTCCCTTTTCAAACAGACTGTTCTCTAGCTGTAAGAGGGGTAACAAGGCAGAGTCATGCCAAGTGTTTGAGGGAGAGCATTCCAGGTGGAGACTAGTGAATATTTACAGCCCGTACGTGGGCAGTACCGAGAGGCTGCCATTGGTATGCTTCATTTCAAAGAAAGAAAAGCCCAGTGCTTTAGCTAAAGAAAGGTGTGTCAGGAGACCAGCTTCAATTTCTTAAATGACATATTTGCTCAAACTCATCCAGTCCGTACTTCTGTTTCAATTTTTGTTTCTCTGCATTGACATATTAAAATGTTTCAGAAGGCCAGCAGATACATCTGCTCAAAAGGTTTTTCTCCTGTGTCTTCAAAAAAAAATTTTTTTAAGTTTAAGTGGAACTCATTTTGCTTTTTCTTCCACCCATAAAATTGTTCAGTGCTGGTTCAAGTGCTGGACTTCAATATAGTCCAAGAGAGGAGGACTAATATTTTTTTGTAAATTTCCTGTATGTCTGCCACAGAAATTCGTGGTTTACATGGGGTTTATCAAACTAGCCTCCCCAAATAATTGTTCTTTCAAAGTTAGGGTAAGCTGGAGAAGGCAATGGCACCCCACTCCAGTACTCTTGCCTGGAAAATCCCATGGGCAGAGGAGCCTAGAGGGCTGCAGTCCACGGGGTTGCTAAAAGTCAGACACGACTAAGCGACTTCACTTTCCCTTTTCACTTTGATGCATTGGAGAAGGAAATGGCAGCCCACTCCAGTGTTCTTGCCTGGAGAATCCCAGGGATGGAGGAGCCTGGTGGGCTGCCATCTATAGGGTCGCACAGAGTTGGACACGAGTGAAGCAACTTAGCAGCAGCAAGCTGTGTTTGTTTAACAGAGAAGTAGTTTGTCTTATATATATATATATATATATATATATATATATACACACACACACACACTTATATATGTATACATACAATATATGCATATATACACATATATATACATGCTCTGTGTGCAAAATTTGGGGGAAGGCAGAAGGTTCATTCTTTTTTTATTTCCCTGTGTGTGAAGAATGGGCTTCCCTGGTAATAATTATTTTGATTTGACATGCTGTATGCTGTAGTAGTAAATCATGTAATGCTTAAGTCCAGGCTAAATGAAGGTCCCCAGGGAATTAAGACTATGTCAGCCATGGAGTGCACTTATGTTCAAATATCTCAGAACAGTCCAATCCACCCTCCAGATTACTTCAGGCTTAGGCAGATCATCAAATTTGATAATACACTCTTTTAGATGTATGAAGTAACATTCGTGAATTTTAATTTTTTTTTTTTTTGCAAACAGCTAGCATTGGAATACACTCTTTTAAATGATTGAGATTACATTCCTGAATTTAAGATTAAAAAAAAAAAAAACTGTCTTTGGCATTGAGACAGCGGAAACATTTGAGAGTCTGGATTCTACATGATGATCTCTCTCTCCACATGTAATTCGGGTCTCTGCCTGAGGACAGACTCTGTGATAGGGGAATTGCAGCACTGATTTTCATGATGGCTGAATTCCTCGTGCCTTTTCAGTCCTCTCTTTCATCCCTTGGTGTGGAGACAGGTCAAGGAGACCCTAACCTCTCCGCCCAGAACCTGGCAGAGACTGTACCAGCACAGCAGAAGGCATGAGCGTGCGCCCACAGTTCATCCTCAGGAGCCCCGTCCATCCTGCCTGGGCAGATTGCAGGCTTGGTAGCTCGCTGCCACTAACTCACACACAGCAGTTAGGTCACAGTTTCTTTATTTATTGATTTGCCTCCCCTGCACGATGCCGGCTGTAGTTCCTTTGCCCCTGCAATGTCCCTGTGGCTCAGGTGATAAACACTGCCTGAAGTGCGGTAGACCCAAGTTCGGTCCCTGGGTCAGGAAGATTCCCCTGGAGAAGGGAATGGCAACCCACTCCAGTATTCTTGCCTGGAGAATCCCACGGACAGAGGAGCCTGGCGGGCTGCAGTCCTTGGGGTCGCAAAGTCGGACACGACCGACTTGGAAGAGTCGGACGCGACTGAGCCACCCGCACTTGCACTCGTTTCAGCTTCGAGTGTGCACCTCGAACCTGGGCAACCGTAGATGGTGGGAGACTCCAGGCTGCGGAATCTCTTTAGTCTCCCAAAGAAGAGAGAGGCACTGGCCGGGCAAGAGTCATTCCCTGCAGGAGAGATTTCTGGGATGGATACGGTGTCATCGGGGGGAGAAACGCGAGGAGAAGGGCAGCGTGGAAACTTGTAGGCAAAACCCCCAATGAGGGCCCTGCTTCTCCAAGGGTGGCTCCCAGACCGGCAGCGTCTTTCACCCCCAGGAGCCGCTTCGAAATCTAGAACCCTGGCCCTGCCCCAGCCCAGCAAACCAGCATCTGCACCGTGATCCCATCCCCCAGCTCAGTGGAGGTGGGGTGGGCTGCTTATGGGTTGGTGATTTCAGTCGTTTCAGCATCAGCTCTCAGGAAGTCCTCTGTGCAGCTGAGGAGAAGGGCTGCCTCGAGCCTGACAGCTTTGTATCTGTTTGCAAGACAGCAGCATCGGCCCCCGGCAACAGACACATCCCCGGGGAGTCCCTTAACTCAGGGAGGCAGGCCCGGCTGGGTGCAGGAAGTGGCATGCTGTACTCTTGAGACACTGCAAAACCACGGGCTTCCTTGTCACAATCCCATGTCCCAGAGCCCCTCACTTTGTGGCATGTTGTTCACTTGCTAAGTCACGCCCGACTCTTTGCGACCCCATGGACTGCAGCACACCAGCCCTCCCGGTCCATCATCAACTCCCAGAGCTTGCTCAGTGATGCCATCCAACCATCTCATCCTCTGTTGTCCCCTTCTCCTCCTGCCTTCAATTTTTCCCAGCATCAGGGTCATTTCTAGTGAGCTGGCTCTTCCCATCACGTGGCCAAAGGATTGGAGCTTCAGTATCACTTGCTTAGTTACAGGGAAAGCAATTGACAGTGTGAGACAGTATGAATATACGCTATTTTTTTTAAAAGACATTTTGATGTGGGCCATTTTTTTAAAGGTTTTAAAACTTTTTATTCTGTATTGGGGTATAGCTGATTCACAATGCTGTGCTAATTTTGAACAGCAAAGGGACTCAGCCATACATATACACGTATCCATTCTCCCCCAGACTCCTGTCCCCTGTCCAGGCTGTGATGATGACCGCTTCACAAGTCTTTACTGGATCTGTGACAGTATTGCTTCTGTTTTCTGTTTAGCTTTTTTGGCGACGACGCATGTGGGATCTTGGCTTCCTGACCAGGGATTGAACCCACATTCCCTGCCTTGGAAGGTGAATTGTTAACCACTGCACGACAATGGGAGACCCGATGCACTGACTGTTTTAATACCTGAGTATTAAGAGATGGCACAAAATCTTTTCTGAAATGCACACAGTGAATGTGGGTACCCACTAAATAACCCTAAATACCAAGTGCCTCCTTTTTCCTTCAGCTTCCTTTTACTTAAAAGACAAAGAAACCTCATAATTACCTAGTTATGTTCCTGTTGTGTCAGCTAGACAGTGAAGTCTGGAAACACAGTGGTTGTGTCTTCTTCTTGTTCCAGGTCTAACGTTGCCAGATTTAGCAAATGAGGCTACATGACTCAGCTAATAGACCTGGAGTTCAGAGAAGCAATGATGTGATGTGGTTTGGGTACAAGTATGGCTAACGTTGTATTTGAATCAGGCTTATGTTTTGCCGAGAGAGAGTCCCTCCGACGGCAAGGAGATCAAACCAGTCAATGCTAAAGGAAATCAATCCTGGATATCCATTGGAAGGACNTAGTTATGTTCCTGTTGTGTCAGCTAGACAGTGAAGTCTGGAAACGCAGTGGTTGTGTCTTCTTCTTGTTCCAGGTCTAACGTTGCCAGATTTAGCAAATGAGGCTACATGACTCAGCTAATAGACCTGGAGTTCAGAGAAGCAATGATGTGATGTGGTTTGGGTACAAGTATGGCTAACGTTGTATTTGAATCAGGCTTATGTTTTTCCAAGAGAGAGTCCCTCCGACGGCAAGGAGATCAAACCAGTCAATGCTAAAGGAAATCAATCCTGGATATCCATTGGAAGGACTGTTGCCGAAGCTCCAAAACTTTGGCCACCCGATGCAAAGAAACAACTTATTGGAAAAGGCTCTGATATTGGGCAAGATTGAAGGTGGGAGGAGAAGGGGACGACAGAGGATGAGATGGTTGGATGGCATCACCGACTCCATAGACATGAGTTTGAGCAAGCTCTGGCAGTTGCTGATGGACAGGGAAGCCTAGAGTGCTGTACTCCATGGGGTCACAAAAAGTTGGACACGACTGAGTGACCCGCCTCTTGAGAAACCTGTANTCTCAATTTTTTCTTCCCAAGGAAACAGTCTCAGAGAGTTGGGGGGGCGGGCGACGGGGGGCGGGGGAGAGAGAGAGCTTTCTATTTTGGCAACAGGACTATGTTCTCATCGTACTTGTGACTCAAACAAAATTTTCCCAAGCGCAACCGAAATAGCTCCCACAGAGTTTTGAATGATGAGAATCAAGCCCAGATGGCCTGGACCGAAAATATTAAATCTGATGCTGTTACTATGGTCAAGTGAGATGACATATTTGCATTTTTTTTTCTGAGTCTATTTAAAATTAGTCTTTTTAAGAAATCCTGCTGCTTCAAAATATGCTTTCCACTGCTCCTTAAGTGCATGAATTTTCCTCCCTGAATCATGCAAGTGGGTAAAGAAACCAAGCTTTGAGAAGGCCCTTGTTTAACGTAACTATGTCTGCAGTGTGGACATGATAACATCTGAGAGCACCCAGTACTCCAGCCACATGAAGGGTTCATTGGCTGTCCAGGAAGTACTAAGAGAATGGTGTTGAGTCCATTGGAATAGACCTGGGACGTGAAAGCTCTCCATGTTCAGAAGGACCAGTTTTCTAGGGCTCACATGTTGGACTGGCCAAAAGTGGATTCAGGTTTTTCTATATGATGTATATGGGACCCTAACAGTGTATGGAGAAACCTGAACAAACTTTTTGGCCAAGCCAGTGATAGCTGGATTACATGTCTCCTTCCCTCTCAGCCTCCTGGTGTATTTCCTCAATTGATCATGAGAAGCCTTGTGCTGTTGGGCTTCCCTGGTGGCTGAGCTGGTAAAGAATCTGCCTGCAGTGTGGAAGACCTGGGTTTGATCCCTGGGTTGGGAAGATTCCCCTGGAGAAGGGAAAGGCTACCCACTCTGGTATTCTGGCCTGGAGAATTCCATGGGCTGTATAGTCCATGGGGTCACAAAGAGTCAGACATGACTGAGTGACCTTCACTTTCAGCCCCACGCTGAAAGCCTGGCAGAGTTGACAGGGTGATTCCCATCTATTTAAGCCAAAGATTGTGCCCAGGATTCCTGAGTAAGCAGGTGTGTTCTCACATAGGATGGTGGGATGGCATCACCCACTCAATGGACATGAGTTTGAGCAAGCTCTGGGAGTGAGAGAAGGACAGGGAGGCATGGCGTGCTGCACTCCATGGGGTCGCAAAGAGTCGGATACAACCTAGCAACCAAACAACAACAGCAGCAAAGGCTTTTTAAAATGTGTCTCTCCAGTATCTCAGGTTTCCTTTGGTTCAGTCCAGTTTAGTCTCTCAGTCATGTCCGACTCTTTGCGACCGCGTGAACTGCAACATGCCAGCCTCCCTGTCCGTCACCAACTCCCGGAGTCCACCCAAACCCATGTCCATCAAGTCGGTGATGCCACCCAACCATCTCATCCTCTGTCACCTGTTCCTCCTCCTGCCTTCAATCTTTCCCACCATCAGGGTCTTTTCAAATGAGTCAGCTCTTCCCATCAGGTGGCCAAAATATTGGAGTTTCAGCTTCAGCATCATTCCTTCCAAAGAAATCCCAGGGTTGATCTCTTTCAGAATGGACTGGTTGGATCTCCTTGCAGTCCAAGGGACCCTCAAGAGTCTTCTCCAACACCACAGTTCAAAAGCATCAATTCTTCTGTGCTCAGCTTTCTTTATAGTCCAACTCTCACATCCATACATGACCACTGGGAAAACCACAGCCTTGACTAGATGGACCTTTGTTGGCAAAATAATGTCTACTTTTTCATATGCTGTCTAAGTTGGTCATAAGTTTTCCTTACTTTATGCCTAGCTCCAGGCACGTGAAGTCCAGAAAACCTCTCTTGTCTAATTGCCAAAGAGCAGGCAAAGAACCTTCCTGAGCTTCCTTAAGTGGCAGAAAAAAGAAATGGCTAGCCAAGTATCTTGATTGCTTTTCTCATTCTGGAAGTTATGAGTGAATATGATCATCTCTTGGCTCCAGAGGGGTAAGAGAGGATATAAATAAAGGAACCCAGGAGAAGCAGATGAACTCTGAACATGGTGGGGTTCTGACCCAGGAAAGTCCTGATCACCTGGAAGGACATGGCCTCACACTTGTAGGATCATCTTATTCTCCTCCTCTCTCCTCAATTCATCACAAGTGCATGGCTTTTGGACCTGTTTGGCTTTTGGACCTGTTCACCTCCATTCATAATCTTCTTTCTTTTCAAAACAAACAAACAATCTATTCAGTTGTGCTGAGGCTTAGTTGCAGCATGTGGGATCTAGTCCCTTAACCAGGGATTGAACCTGGGCCTCTTGCATTGGGAGGGCAGAGTCTTAGCCACTGGACCACCCCCCATAAGAAGTCCCCATAAATTGATGGTTTTCTTTATAAAACCAGGAGTCAGTGTCTCTACAGTGGTTGGAAGACCAAAGAGAATCATCTCGAGTGGTTGTAGGCAGCTGGCCACCTCCCGTGGGCTACATGTGTAAAAGAAAATCACAGAAGAACTTAGGGACAGACCGCAGTCAGTTCTGGGCAGCGCACGCGAGGTTTGATCTCAGCAGTTGACTCTAAGAATCTGACGGTACACAGCGGGTGAGATGGACAGTGTGTCTGCCTGTGTCCGCTGTCCCTGGCTGTCGGGGCCCATTGCTGGGGAATCTTGACCACACACCCCAGGGCGTGTGAGTCTGCTTGGACTCGGCGTTTGCTGAACTGAAGCTCCGCCTGTGGGTCAGTGTTTATTAGCTACGGGAAACCTCACTTTTCCCAGAAGCGAGCCCCCGCCCAGCTGTGAGTAAGCACACAGCTTAGCTTCTGCCGGTCAGGGGGACACACTGCCTAGACTGACCGCGCAACTGAGTGGTAAAACAGGGAGGCAAGACACGTCTTTGTTACTTTCACGTCTCCACTTGCCAATCCCTCCTAGTCCGGGAACACTCTGGAAGCAGGTCACACAGTTAGGGCTCCCAACTTTTAGGCTGCAGGGGGCTCCCCCAGTGGCTGTCGGTAAGGAACCCACCTGCAATGCAGGAGACTCAAGTTCGATCCCTGGGTCGGGAAGATCTGCAAAAGGAAATGGCAACCCACTCCAGTATCCTTGTCCTGGAAAATTCCATGGATGGAGGAGCCTAGCGTGCTGTAGTCCACGCGGTCGCAAAGAGTCAGACACAGTTTAGTGACCAAACCACCTACCACCGCAATTAGCGCACACACAAAATACCACACAAATGATGATGACTTAATATGCATCCATAAGATGAGTCTACAAGCCTGTTTCATATAAATATTGATTAAACAGAGGTAACAGCAAAAAAAGAAAAAAAAAATAGTGAGCAAGCTAAAAAACAATTGGAATTCAGTCACATCACAACGGTATAAACAGGGATTCTGAAAATCATTTCAGTTATCCAGGAGTAACTCACAAAGGATTCTAAACACAGATGAAAGAATTATTCATATTGCTGCTGACCCTCCCTTCTTTGGGTTAAACATGACGTGGTTAAACTCACATGAAGCTAGGTCTCCCTGAAGACTTTCTGACCCCAGTTGTATAGTGTTATTTCTTTAATAGTGCTGCTGCTGCTGCTGCTAAGTCGCTTCATTCGTGTCCGACTCTGTGCGACCCCATAGACGGCAGCCCATCAGGCTCCCCCGTCCCTGGGATTCTCCAGGCAAGAACACTGGAGTGGGTTGCCATTTCCTTTTGTCAGTAATACAGTTTATGTGTATTTGTATTTTCTCTCTCACAAAACACACATTCTGACTCAGACACAGACACACACACATAGTTGAATCATAAAGTGTGTTACTTTATACCATACAGGTTAGATACAAACTATCCAATAGATTTTTATTTCAATTTTCATTGGAGCATAGTTGATTTACACTGTTGCATCAGTTTCTGCTGGTCAGCAGCGTGAATCAGCTGTACATATACCCATATCCCCTCTTTTTTTAGATTCTTTTCCCATATAGGTCTCTATATAGTATTGACTAGTTGCAGAAGACTCTTGAGAGTCCCTTGGACTGCAAGGAGATCCAACCAGTGCATTCTGAAGGAGATCAGCCCTGGGATTTCTTTGGAAGGATTGATGCTGAAGCTGAAACTGCAGTACTTTGGCCACCTCATGGGAAGAGTTGACTCATAGGAAAAGACTCTGATGCTGGGAGGGGTTGGGGGCAGGAGGAGAAGGGGACGAC
>SJYB01005587.1:300309-351032 GCA_006408585.1 Antidorcas marsupialis | reverse complement strand
GCGGCTGCTGCTGCTGCTGCTAAGTCACTTCAGTCCTGTCCAGCTCTGTGCGACCCTGTGGACTGCAGCCTACCAGGCTCCTCCATCCACAGGATTCTCCAGGCAAGAATACCGCAGTGGGTAGCCTATCCCTTCTCCAGGGGATCTTCCGGACCCAGGAACTGAACCGGGGTCTCCTGCATTGTGGAGAAGGCAATGGCAACCCACTCTAGTACTCTTGCCTGGAAAATCTCATGGGCAGAGGAGCCTGGTAGGCTGCAAGTCCATGGGGTCGTGAAGAGCTGGACACAACTGAGTGACTTATACTTTCACTTTTCACTTTCATGCATTGGAGAAGGAAATGGCAACCCACTCCAGTGGTCTTTGCCTGGAGAATCCCAGGGACGGGGGAGCCTGGTGGGCTGCCGTCTATGGGGTCGCACAGAGTCGGACACGACTGAAGTGACTTAGCAGCAGCAGCTCCTGCATTGCAGGCAGATTCTTTACCAACTGAGCTATCAGGGAAACCCTGCCTGTTCCAGNTTGCCTGGAGAATCCCAGGGACGGGGGAGCCTGGTGGGCTGCCGTCTATGGGGTCGCACAGAGTCGGACACGACTGAAGTGACTTAGCAGCAGCAGCTCCTGCATTGCAGGCAGATTCTTTACCAACTGAGCTATCAGGGAAACCCTGCCTGTTCCAGAAAAACCTTTTGGATAGTAGTTTGTATCTAACCTATACGGTATAAAGTGACACAGTTTGTGTTTCAACTATATGTGTGTGTGTCTGAGTCAGTAATACAGTTTATGTGTATTTGTATTTTCTCTCTCACAAAACACACATTCTGACTCAGACACAGACACACACACATAGTTGAAACATAAAGTGTGTCACTTTATACCATACAGGTTAGATACAAACTATCCAATAGATTTTTATTTCAGTTTTCATTGGAGCATAGTTGATTTACACTGTTGCATCAGTTTCTGCTGGTCAGCAGCGTGAATCAGCTGTACATATACACATATCCCCTCTTTTTTTAGATTCTTTTCCCACATAGGTCATTATATAGTATTGACTAGTTGGAGAAGACTCTTGAGAGTCCCTTGGACTGCAAGGAGATCCAACCAGTGCATTCTGAAGGAGATCAGCCCTGGGATTTCTTTGGAAGGAATGATGCTGAAGCTGAAACTGCAGTACTTTGGCCACCTCATGGGAAGAGTTGACTCATAGGAAAAGACTCTGATGCTGGGAGGGGTTGGGGGCAGGAGGAGAAGGGGACGACAGAGAATGTGATGGCTGGATGGCATCACTAACTCAATGGACGTGAGTCTGAGTGAACTCCGGGAGTTGGTGATGGACAGGGAGGCCTGGCGTGCTGCGATTCATGGGGTCGCAGAATCAGACACGACTGAGCAACTGAACTGAACTGAACTGATAGAGTTCTCTGTGCTAAACAGTAGGTCCTGTTACTTATGTGTTTTGTATATAGAAATGTGTCTAATTGTGTCTCAATGTGTCCAATCCCGGTCTAATTTATCCCTTCCCCGTCTCCTACCCTCTGGTAACTAGAAGTTGTTCTTTTTATTTTTTCACATCTGTGGTTCTGTTTCCATTTTGTCAGTTCATTTGTATCATTTTTTTTTTTTTAGATTCCACATAGACAAGATGTCATATGATATTTGTCTGTCTCTGACTNTGGCATCACGGACTCGATGGACATGAGCCTGAGTGAACTCCAGGAGTTGGTGATGGACAGGGAGGCCTGGCATGCTGCGATTCATGGGGTCGCAGAGTCGGACACGACTGAGCAACTGAACTGAACTGAACTGATAGAGTTCTCTGTGCTAAACAGTAGGTCCTGTTACTTATGTCTTTTGTATATAGAAATGTGTCTAATTGTGTCTCAATGTGTCCAATCCCGGTCTAATTTATCCCTTCCCCGTCTCCTACCCTCTGGTAACTATAAGTTGTTCTTTTTATTTTTTCACATCTGTGGTTCTGTTTCCATTTTGTCAGTTCATTTGTATCATTTTTTTTTTTTTAGATTCCACATAGACAAGATGTCATATGATATTTGTCTGTCTCTGACTTACTTCTGCACTATGACAGTCTCGAGGTCCATCCATGTTGCTGCAAATGGCATGATATCATTCTCTTTTTATGGTGAATAATATTCCGTTGTCAGAGAAGGCAATGGCACCCCACTCCAGTACTCTTGCCTGGAAAATCCCATGGACCAAGGAGCCTGGTAGGCTGTACTCCATGGCGTCGCAAGGAGTCAGATGCGACTGAGCAACTTCACTTCCAGTTTTCACTTCCATGCACTGGAGAAGGAAATGGCAACCCAGTCCACTGTTCTTGCCTGGAGAATCCCAGGGACGGGGGAGCCTGGTGGGCTGCCATCTCTGGGGTCACACAGAGTCGGACACGACTGAAGCGACTTAGCAGCNTTCTCTTTTTATGGTGAATAATATTCCATTGTCGGAGAAGGCAATGGCACCCCACTCCAGTACTCTTGCCTGGAAAATCCCATGGACCGAGGAGCCTGGTAGGCTGTACTCCATGGCGTCGCAAGGAGTCAGATGCGACTGAGCGACTTCACTTCCAGTTTTCACTTCCATGCACTGGAGAAGGAAATGGCAACCCAATCCACTGTTCTTGCCTGGAGAATCCCAGGGACAGGGGAGCCTGGTGGGCTGCCATCTCTGGGGTCACACCGAGTCGGACACGACTGAAGCGACTTAGCAGCAGCATATGTAGACATCTTCTTCATCTCTTCCTGTGCGGATGGATGTTTAGGGTGCTTCTATATCTTGGATGTTGTGAGCAGTGCCGCTATGAACGCTGAGGTGCGTGTATCTTTTCAAATCATGGTTTTCTCCAGGTATATCCCCAGGAGTGAAGTTTCTAGATTGTAGGGTAGATCTGTTTTCAGTTTTTTAAGGAACCTCTGTACTGTTCTTCACAATGACTCGATCGCTTTACATTGCCACCGATAGTGTGAGAGAGTTCCCTTTTCTCCACACCCGCCTCCAGCATGTATTGTTTGTAGGTTTTAATTGATGGTGGCCATTCTCTCCAATCTGAAGGGACACTTCATTGTAGTTTTGACTTGCGTCTCTTTAATACCTAGTGGTGTGAAGCATCGTTTCAGGTGCTCTTTTTAGCCATCCATATGTCTTCTTTGGATAAATGTCTATTCAGATCTTCTACCCAGTTTTTGATTGGGTTGTTTGTTTATTTTATTTTTTTTATATTGACCCACATGAGCTGTTTTTATACTTTGGAGATAGTGAAAATTGCTCGGTCATGTCTGACTCTTTGCAACCCCGTGGACTGTAGACCATGGAACTCTCCAGGCCAGGATACTGCAGTGGGTAGCCTTTCTCTTCTCTAGTTTTGGAGATCAGTCCCTTGTCATTTGCTTCATTTGCAATTTTCCTCTCATGCTGAAGACTGTCTTTGCATTTTGTGTTAATGGTTTCCTTTGGTGTGCAAAAGCTTTTGAGTTTAATTAGATCCCATTTGCTTATTTTCATTTTAATTTTCATTACTCTAGGAGCTGGATCAAAAACGATCTTGTCGCCACTTATATCCTAAAATTTTACAGTTTGAATCAAAACACAAAAGACCACAAGTCAGCAAATTAATCTTAAGAAAGAAAAAAATGGATTGGGCGGAATCAGACTCTCTTACTTCAGAGCCACAGTCATCAACACAGTATGGTCCTGGCACAAAAACAGAAAGACAGACGCTTGGAACATGATAGAAAGCCCAGAGATAAACCTATACACCTGTGGTCACCTAATCTATGACAAAAGAGGCAAGAACATACAGTGGAGAAAAGACAGTCTCTTCAGTAAGTACTGGGAAACCGGGACAGCTACACGTCAAAGAATGAAATTAGAACACTCCCTAATGCCATACACAAAAATAAACTCATAATGAATTAAATACTGAAATGCAAAGCCACATACGGTAGAACTCTTGTATTAGTCGCTCAGTCGTGTCTGACTCTTTGCAACCCCATGGACGTAGCCCACTAGGCTCCTCTGTCTGTGGAATTTTCCAGGCAAGAATACTGCAGTGGGTTGCCATTCCCCTCTCCAGGGGATCTTTCCCACCGAGGGATCGATCGCAGGTCTCATGCACTGCAGGCAGACTCTTCACCATCTTAGAGGAAAGTACAGGCAGGACACTGTCATAAGCTGCAGCAAGGTCTTTTTTGATCCCACAGTTGAGATATAAGCTTTGGAATTGAGCAGGCCTACAAATGTGTTGAGTGTCGTCATTTGAGTTCATTGAACACGTTATCAACTCTTATAGTTCTCTGGGTGTCCTTTCATGCGTCCAGGGCAAACATAATTTCTCTATTTCTGTGGGTAGATGCTGGGAACTCAGGTACTGGCACGTGATTTGTGAGAAGTGACATCTTGGAACAAAGGCCACCTCCACCTAGAACTACACTCTTGGACGAACCAGGCTTGGACCCACAAAATGTGAGTGAGCTGGGCGTGGCGGTGTTGTCCCAATCACAAGGGAGGGAGGCCTGTCTCCCCATCGTCCCTCCCAGGTCCCACGCTGTAGATCACACTGACCTCTCCCCACACACGCACGGTCTGAACCCTGGGGGACTACCATGGCGCTCAGTTGCAATCGTGGATTCAGTGGCTTATCTGTATTCTGTAGAATCAGAATACGTATGGTAAAGATGTCTCTGCAGAAAGCAGTTGCAGGGAGGCCCAAAAAGGAATTGTCGGCTTTGACCAGAAAGAACCTGACTGTGGTTGTGTTGATGGATCGGGGGCCGCCACAGAGCGGGAGGCAGGAGCTCCCCAGCCCGGGGCCTGACACTGGTACCCGCAGGCCGTGTGCTCTGGGATGAACTGGTGCTCCACTGGGCAGCCCGGGTCTTCTGGGTCAGATGCAGATGTATGAAGCTGTGTATCATAAGGCTGCCATGAGGCTGAAATGAAACAAGCAGGGCCTGGCGTCTGGTATGACAGAGGCCCATGTGTGCACCCATCAACCTGCCAAACTCATTATTATCCTGAGTATTATTACTACTAGCCCAGCGCCAGTATCGTTAGCCGTCTCCTCATTTCGTGAGTTCTTCAGGTGAGCCTTCAAAGACCAGAAAGCCGTACAGACTGTCACACACGGATATCAATTAACCACAACGTCATCTTGTATATAAGTTGACTGCCACTTGTAAATGAGTGGATTAATTAACCACAGACACATCTTGTGAATAAGTGTACCACTCCTTGCAAACAAGTCAGTTAATTAGCCATGGACTGTACAGTCCGTGGGATTCTCCAGGCCAGAATACTGGAGTGGGTAGCCTTTCCCTTCTCCAGGGAATCTGCCTAACCCAGGGATTGAACCCAGGTCTCCCGTATTACAGGCAGATTCTTTACCAGCTGAGCCACCAGGGAAGCCCAAGAATACTGGAGTGGGTAACCTCTCTCTTCTCCAGGGGATCTTCCCAACCCAGGAATCGAACCAGGGTCTCCTGCATGGCAGGTGGATTCTTTACCAACTGAGCTACGACGGAAGCCAATTAACGATAATTAGAAAATAGTGTTTTTAGTAGAAAATGACTAGTTTTTTTTTTAGTACAAAATGAGTTTCAACTATGAAATATAAATATAGGACTGACACTGTATCACTGACAATATTGTATGACAGTGGAGGGTTCTTTTCTATTTTGAGCGTGTTGAATCCTCATAAGCTTCCCTGCACATCAGAAGCACCCAGAGTGTTAATGGTGGAGAGCTGCGTGCACCCCCAGAATTCCTTATTCTGTCAATCTGAGTAGGGCACAATCAGTTCTATTTGCAAAAGTTCCCCAAGGGGCGCTGATACTATTGCTCCAGGGATCGCTTTTAGAGAACCATTTAATATCAAGAGACAGTTTTACTTTTGTTTTCGTGATATCCCTCTTTGTGGGTGTTGAAGACTCATTTCAGTGAAATCAAAAATATCACTGTTGCTGTTTAAACTGTATGTGTGCATTAATCCCGTTGTCTGCATCTCCTAAACTGTGCAAGGAAAAGGATTAAAAGGTCAGAGGGAGTTTGGGAAGACGAGAAAAATAACTGGTACCCACAGGCCACGGGCTCTGGGATGAGGTAGTCTAGCACGGGGTGGCTAGTTAAGGACACTCAGTTCCACCACGGGCATCTGTCTGGAGGGAACACGTTATTTTGACAGCTTGGTGGGCTCCCGTCTACGGGGTTGCACAGAGTCAGACACAACTGAAGTGACTTAGCAGCAGCAGCAGCACCCCGAGGGCTCCAGGTGTGGGGAAATCCCTAGATTGTGAACCTTCCGTCTTGTGCAGAAATGGATGAAAATGTCTGTGTCAATGGCCGTCTGTCTTGGCAGACACATTAGCAGTAGTGAGATAACTAAGCCCACTTCCTTTCCGGGTGATTTATCTGCCTCCATCGAGGGGAAGGGAAAAATCCCAGTTCCCTATGGAAATGTCAGTTGCCCCTTATTAAAGAGACAGCTTGAAAATTTCCCCAGTCTTAGCCAAACCCAGGGGCCGTTAGACATCTCCCCCACGTCAAGGGCACTTCTCCTGTGCCGTGAGAGTGTTTATCCAAGAGTTGGAAAATGGCCCCCGGATTTGCTAACTACAGTTTAGGGGTCTGAACTTGGCATGTTCAGCTAATGCAGGGGGCTTGAGGCGGCGGGTGAGGGGGACACCCTGTTTTCACAGTGCCACACACAGCCTGGGGCCACATGGCAACAAATTGTTAGGAAACCACTTTAACTCAATGGACATGAGTTTGAGGAAACTTGGGGAGTTGGTGATGGACAGGGAGGCCTGGCGTGCTGCGGTCCATGGGGTCGCAGAGAGTCAGACATGACTGAGCGACTGAACTGACTGACCTTAGCTTAAACTACCCCTGGTGACCTGATTTGGTTTGTGTTTCTCTTCTGGTGTGCTGGTGGATTCTGCTCATTTAAGCTGTCGTAATTCTGCTTGGTTAAACTGCTGTAATTGGATTCCTGTAATGAATGATGTCCATCCTAAACGAGATCAGTCCTGAGTGTTCATCGGAAGGACTGATATTGAAGCTGAAACTCCAGTACTTCAGCCAGCTGATGTGAAGAACTGACTCACTGGAAAAGACCCTGATGCTGGGAAAGATTGAAGGTGGGAGGAGAAGGGGACGACGGAGGATGAGATGGTTGGATGGCATCACTGACTTGATGGGTATGAGTTTGGGTAAACTCTGGGAGTTGGCGATGGACAGGGAACCCTGGAATGCTGCAGTCCATAGGGTCGCAAAGAGTCGGACACGACTGAGCGACTTCATTCACTCACTAAATATTTAAACATTACCTTACATCCTTTTCATACTTGCATTTAACACAATGGTACATCTCTGGAGGAAAAAAAGTCTCCAGTTAACTTATTAAAAAGCTCATAAAATTGTTAGCCCAGGAGGAAAAATCGTATCTGAAATATATTAAAGATCTAAATGAAACCAGAAGATGTTGTGACAGACACATTATGGAAAAGGTCCAAACATAGAATTGAACAGTAAAGATGCTTTGCTCTCTAGGTCTGTCTCTCCTGTGTTCCGACAATGTTCTGTTTTGAGATTCTTTTCACTTAAAAAGTTTTGATTATCCTCGTTTCCCTTTCTTCCTATGTAGCTCTTCCTTCTGGCTTCTCTGGTGGCTCAGATGGTACAGAATCTACTTGCAATGTAGGAGACCTGGGTTTGATCCCTGGGTTGGGAGGATTCCCCTGGAGAAGGAAGTGGCAACCCATTCCAGTACTCTTGCCTGGAGAATCCCCATGGACAGAGGAGCCTGGCGGGCTATAGTTCGTGGGGTTGCAAAGAGTCAGACATGACTGAGTGACTAACACTTTCTACTTTAATAGCTGAAGCATCATACCATGTTACAATTACGTCCTGATGTCTTTACCCACACCATTAATCAGATGTGGTTTAATAAAAGGTAATACCTTTAATAAAAGGTAATTTCTGATGTTCAGCTGTTAAAACCAGCTTAAGCAGTGGGAAGGCCAGAGTACACTCAGGTGAGAAATTCTGCAAAATAAATTTAAAGAAGTGAAATAGTGTGTTTCCAATGCCGAACACATTCGAATTTCTGATTTCGGTTAACATTGCCTATTAGAAGACAGAGAATTTCCACTGGAATCTGAGGACTCTGGGCTTTATTACAAACGCTGGAAATCCTGTATTGTGTATGCGTGTGTACACACGCAGTCACTTCAGTTGTGTCCACACCTTTGTGACCCTGAAGCCCCAATATTGTGTGAAAGTTTCTGTGAAAAAAAAAAAAATCACAGTCCATATATTTGTGGACGTTCACATAATGCTTTTGAACTGTGGTGTTGGAGAAGACTCTAGAGAGTCCCTTGGACTGCAAGGAGACCCAACCAGTCCATCCTAAAGGAAATCAGTCCTGCATATTCATTGGAAGGACTGATGCTGAAGCTGAAACTCCAGTCCTTTGGCCACCTGATGCGAAAAACTGACTCATTTGAAAGGATCCTGATGCTGGGAAAGATCGAAGGTGGGAGGAGAAGGGGAAGACAGAGGATGAGGTGGTTGGATGGCATCACCGACTGGATGGACATGAGTTTGAGCCAGCTCTGGGAGTTGGTGATGGACAGGGAAGCCTGGTGTGCTGCAGTCCATGGGGTCACAGAGTCAGACACGACTGAGCAACTGAACTGAACTGAAGTAATCCCCACTATACACCTGAGGAGAAGGCAGATTGCATTTGAAGGACTTTGAGCAGAAAATCACAACTCAGGGGTGACTTTCAACAGGATGGACCCCTTGCAGGGGTGGGCGGTAGATTCCTTAGTACTTAGTAAGCATTGCTTTTTTTTCCCTCAGTACTTTTTAACAGTCTTTTCTTTTAAAAATGTGTTTACTTTTGGCTGCACTGGGTCTTCATGGCCTTTGCACGGGCTCTTCTCCAGGTTTGGGAAGCCAGGGCTAGCTGGAGGCGAGCAGAGCATGGCCTTCTCCTAGCGTCGGCTCCTCTAGCTGCCTAGCGTGGGCTCTGGCCGCCAGGTTCCATATCTGGAGCACACAGCCTTTGTAGCTGTGGCGTAGTTGTGGACTTTGAGCTGCTCCGGGACACAGTGCGATCTTCCTGGATCAGGGATGGAACTGCAAGATTGTTGCTGAACCACGAAGACATGCTGGGATTCTTGGCCTCTGGAGGAGAAGAATTCAATCCAGGGTCAGAGACGAAACTGATCTCTCAGACCTTCTGTGTCATAAGGTTTTATTAGAGTACAAAGGAGATGGAGGAAGCTTCTGACATAGGTATCAGAAGGGGGGCAGAAAGAGTACCCCCCTGCTAATTTTTAGCTGGGTGTTATATAGTCACTTAGCAGTCTGTTAATGAAAGAAAAGAAATGTCTTAAAACTCAGAGAATGGCACTAGGCCCCTCATCCATAAGATATATTTAGGGATAATCTTGGCACCAGCAAGTCATCCCGGGCCATAAAACGATTGACAGGTTACCATACAAATAGCTTTGTTTACATAGATTAGGGGAACAATGTCTGAGTATTACACTGGTTTGTCAAGTCTGTGCTGAGCCATTAGGCGGAACCGACTTGAAGACAGAGTCTGGGATGAATGCATGGTACGTTAACATAGCTCAAGACAAACACTTCCATACGAAAAAGGCATTGGCTAACTCAAGGTTTGACAAAAGTTAACTTCAGGTGGAACCAGGTGTCATTATGGCAATACAGTATTTTAAGAGAAACCTCTTTTTAAACTGGTCTGCTGCTGCTGCTACGCTGCTAAGTCGCCTCAGTCATGTCCAACTCTGTGCAACCCCATAGACGGCAGCCCACCAGGCTCCCCTGTCCCTGGGACTCTCCAGGCAAGAAGACTGGAGTGGGTTACCATTTCGTTCTCCAACGCAGGAAAGTGAAAAGGGAAAGGGAAGTCGCTCAGTCGTGTCCAACTCTTCGCGACCCCATGGACTGCAGCCCACCAGGCTCCTCCGCCCATGGGATTTTTCCAGGCAAGAGTCCTGGAGTGGGGTGCCACTGCCTTCTCCTTTAAATTGGTATAGAGAAGGGGAAAAAAATCACTAGTTTGTTTCCTCCTGCCACTTAAGAGAGATTAAAAAATGTCTGACACTTGCAGCTTATTTCCTCCATTTGGAGACCCCTGGCCTTCCTGCTGGTTACCCTCTCAGAACCCACGTCCCCTGGCACCTGCCGGCAAGATGCTTATCCGCCGAGCCACCAGGGGCATCCTCAGCACTGCTGTTGGTAACGGCACCAGTTGACTTGCTCAATGACGTCAGCGGTGTCAGAAACCACAGTCAACAAGAGACAGGGTCATGGAATGAACGCTGTTGGTCGGGAAAGCCGGAGCGTGGTCTCTGCCCTGCAGGCAGTAGGGGAGCGGGTCAGCCCTCAGCCCGGGGTGGGCTCAAATCTCAGGGCGGAAGACGGCAGTTTCTGGGACTCGTGGAACCCTATCCCTGAGGCCGTGGTGTCGGGCTGCAAGTGCATCTTAGAAGCATCTTAGTAGCTCCTCAGTGCATGCACAAATCAGTAAATGCTATAGACTTCAGCTGCTGAAAGCATACCCATCTCTGAGAGTCTGTAGCGCTCCTTGGTTTCCTACGAGCAAGAAGCCGGCCTTCCCCCGCTGCTACAGGAGGCTGCCTGACCACTTCCGCACCTGCTCACCTACAGATGTGTGCGTGTCTGCCCACCTCACACAAGAAGCTACAAGAAGACAGTATCATTCACGGCTGTCTCTGCTGTGCCTTCTCCCATGGTGGAGAAGCTCCGACATGGAGATCGAAGGTTCTCGTCCCTCCACTGGGGGCCCGGAAGCCAGCAGATGCTCAACTGATGGTCAGTCAGGCTCATGGTCAGAAGGGGAAAGGGTCTAAGTTAACCCAAGGCACCTGGTTCTTCTGCAGGTCCCGGAACCTTAGACAGACGTCGCCGGTCAGTGAGCACGCTGCCGCGTGAGACAGAGAGGGGTGCTGACTGCCTTCCTGCCCCTTCACTCTGTCTCTCTGTCCCTCTCCACATGGGCAGATTCTGAGACATCTAATTTTTTGACTTTAGACAAAAAACCCTTGCACTCACAACCTCCTGCCCACCTCGTACTCTGACTATGCTGTGGAAAATTGTCTCCCATTCTCTCTATTTAAAATGTAATCCTCAGTCCAGAAACAGCATCACTCTACTTTGGCTTAGGAGGAAATTTTTCTTTTAAGATAAAACCCATATCTCTGGGATTCAGTCTCCCACCTGGAAGGAAAGACTTTGAAACACACTTACATATTTTAATACATTTTGACATACATGTGATTTATATGTATTGATGTAGTGAAAAAAATTGAAAAAGAAGTGTTGTATTCATTTTAAGAATATGCTTATCAGGGAACAGAAAGCTTACTCCATTAAAAAATAGAATATTAGAGAGGATGATAATTTTACCTAAAATAAGTTGGTCAAAAAAAAAAACAACAACCAAAAACTCCTCTGAATGTTGCTTTTGTTTCTTGCACTGAAAGTTGTTGAGTCTAGTTTAAGATAAACTGCTTCATGTTTTTGTAACTAACGTAAGAGATGTTCATAGGAATAGTTAAAAATGAATGAGGGTCTTTCCTCAAGCAAGCAAAGGAAATGTAAAGATTTTCATAGTTGGACACTGAAGGGCAGGAAAACACGACTGTGATATTCCAAGCACCAAGACTCATCTCGTAGCAATCCTCCTTTATCCCGGTTCAGCCACTCACCAAACAGACGAGAGAAACCTGAATCCAGGCTGCCAAGTCAACAGCTGATTATGTGATTCAGAGCAATAATTCTCTTTATAAGAAACGCAGAACGCTATTAAGTAAAGCAATTAGTTTGTCTATCTTAAAATTCAAATAGAATCCCTGAGGGATTCTCCTGAGAAATGTTTATTTTGAGTGGTCTACGCATTGTCAATTAAAGCAGTTTTCTCCCTCTGTGATCCATACTGCTGTTACCCCTTTGAAACAGGAGCCTATTAAGAAGACAGATGATGTAGCCACCGTGATCGTTAGGCTCATTGTCCCGACTCTTGTTTCTGCAAAATTATGTGCACAGTTTAAAAGGCACCTTGAGCCACGGTGGATGTTGGAAACTCTTTGTCCTTCAGACTCACAGCTTGTGCCTGTGTGCGCTTAGTCACGCAGATGTTCCCGAGTCTTTGCGAGCCCCATGGGCTGTAGCCCGCCAGGCTCCTCTGTCCTTGGGATTCTCCAGGCAAGAATGCTGGAGTGGGTTGCCATGCCCTCCTCCAGGGGATGGGTCTTCCTGACTCCGCGTCTCTTGCGTTGGTAGGAGGGTTCTTTACCACTGAGCCACCAGGGAAGCCCCAGAGTCACAGCAATGTATCTCGAATCCTCCCCTTTATTAGCTGGTCTGATCTTATATGTGCTGATCATCTGATTGTAAATGGGTACTGAGAATAGAACTGACTGTATAAAACCAAGGTTCTCAGTTGGGAGTCACTTAGCATCCCTCCCTGGGGGCTGTGTATGCTGCTAAGTTGCTTCAGTCGTGTCCAACTCTGTGACCCCATAGACGGCAGCCCACCAGGCTCCCCCATCCCTGGGATTCTCCAGGCAAGAACACTGGAGTGGGCTGCCATTTCCTTCTCCAATGCATGAAAGTGAAAAGTGAAAGGGAAGTCGCTCAGTCATGTCCGACTCTTAGCGACCCCATGGACTGCAGCCCACCAGGCTTCTCCATCCATGGGATTTTCCAGGCAAGAGTGCTGGAGTGGGGTGCCATTGCCTTCTTCAGGGGGCTGTGTATAGAGACATTTTTTCTTGACAAGAGAGGGGGTCCTTCTGGCATCCAGTGGGTAGTGCTCAGCAATGCTGCCAAATGTCCTTCCTACAGTTCCCACCCGGCCACAGTGAACAGTCCAGCCAACAGCTGTCCGCAGCGCTGAGGATGAGAAAATCCTGGGCTCCAGGAAGGCTGGTTTTTTTCCTTCCCCTTCTGAAGCTTTGGGTTTTGTTGACAAGGCGCCACCCCCGTTGGGACTGGATCACTCTGCTTTTCCAGGAAAGAGCCCCATCTGAGTCCAGACCTACCTGCTCTGAAGCTTCACCGTAGCGAGAAATACCTGCCCTCAGTCCCCCCTCTGGACCTGGTGTCTCGTGTCATGCCAGCTTGGCACCATGAATCTGTGCCCGGAGCCACCTGAGTGGAGTGCCCCTGTTCCTGGGGCCACGCCCCCAGGCCTGCGTGCAGCAGCAGCTGTCTGTTCACTTGGTTCTTCTGTTGTCAAGCCCTGGCCATTTGTAGAGCCATTCCAAAGGACGGGAAGCCTCTTAGGTAGACAGGAAGGGGGTTGGAGCTAGTATTACCGCGTGATTCTTATAAAAAGGGACGTTGCTACTGGGGACACAAGCTTTCCTGGCAGACCTGATTTGACAACTTTTGCTTGTTTAATGACGCTGATTGCCAGTCCCTTGGGGCTTCCCTGGTGGCTCNTGTCCTTCCTACAGTTCCCACCCGGCCACAGTGAACAGTCCAGCCACAGCTGTCCGCAGCGCTGAGGATGAGAAAATCCTGGGCTCCAGGAAGGCTGGGTTTTTTCCTTCCCCTTCTGAAGCTTTGGGTTTTGTTGACAAGGCGCCACCCCCGTTGGGACTGGATCACTCTGCTTTTCCAGGAAAGAGCCCCATCTGAGTCCAGACCTACCTGCTCTGAAGCTTCACCGTAGCGAGAAATACCTGCCCTCAGTCCCCCCTCTGGACCTGGTGTCTCATGTCATGCCAGCTTGGCACCATGAATCTGTGCCCGGAGCCACCTGAGTGGAGTCCCCTGTTCCTGGGGCCACGCCCCCAGACCTGCGTGCAGCAGCAGCTGTCTGTTTGCTTGGTTCTTCTCTTGTCAAGCCCTGGCCATTTGTAGAGCCATTCCAAAGGACGGGAAGCCTCTTAGGTAGATAGGAAGGGGGTTGGAGCTAGTATTACCGCGTGATTCTTAGAGAAAGGGACGTTGCTACTGGGGACACAAGCTTTCCTGGCAGACCTGATTTGACAACTTTTGCTTGTTTAATGACGCTGATTGCCAGTCCCTTGGGGCTTCCCTGGTGGCTCAGAGGTAAAGAACCCTCCTGTAAGACAGGTGACATGGGAGATGTGGGTTCCATCCCTCAGTTGGGAAGATCCCCCTGGAGGAGGAAATGGCAGCCCACTCCAGCATTCTTGCCTGGAGAATCCCACGAACAGAGGAGCCTGGTGGGCTACAGTCCGTGGGGTCACAAAGAGTCCGACACGACTGAGCAATTAAACAACAACAACATAGAGTCATCAAGTGACCAGCACGTGGTCCTGGGTCTTAGAGCCCGGGGTTGTAGCTGGATCAGTAAGCAGACGGTCTCTGCGGGTGGTTTGCAGTAGACTGAATCCTTTCTCTGAGAAGTGTCCTAGTGAGCTGAGTTTTGGAGGAGTCAGCTAGGCGGGAGAAAGCAGTGGAGGGACAGAATCAGGAGGAGGGCTTTCAGGCTGAAGGAACATTTCCTCCACAGCTTCAAAGGGGATGCAGAAAGGGCCTCACACACGCGCTCTGGAATTTATTGTAACAATGTTGAAAGCTGTTGGAAATGTGAGGGTTATTTGCCAGGCATAGAACGACTTCCCTTTCACTTTTCACTCTCATACACTGGAGAAGGAAATGGCAACCCACTCCNGGTTGTAGCTGGATCAGTAAGCAGACGGTCTCTGCGGGTGGTTTGCAGTAGACTGAAGCCTTTCTCTGAGAAGTGTCCTAGTGAGCTGAGTTTTGGAGGAGTCAGCTAGGCGGGAGAAAGCAGTGGAGGGACAGAATCAGGAGGAGGGCTTTCAGGCTGAAGGAACATTTCGTCCCCAGCTTCAAAGGGGATGCAGAAAGGGCCTCACACACGCTCTCTGGAATTTATTGTAACAATGTTGAAAGCTGTTGGAAATGTGAGGGTTATTTGCAAGGCGTAGAACGACTTCACTTTCACTTTTCACTCTCATGCACTGGAGAAGGAAATGGCAACCCATTCCAGTGTTCTTGCCTGCAGAATCCCAGGGACAGGGGAGCCTGGTGGGCTGCCGTCTATGGGGTCGCACAGAGTCGGACACGACTGAAGTGACTTAGCAGTAGCAGTGGTAACATCGTGAAAGTCATTCAGTCGTGTCCAACTCTCATGGACTATACAGTCTGTGGAATTCTCCAGGCCAGAATACGGAGGTGGGGTAGCCGTTCCTTCTCCAGGGGAATCTTCCCGACCCCAAGGATTGAACCCAGGTCTCCCTCATTGCAGGTGGATTCTTTACCAGCTGAGCCACCAGGGAAGCCCAGGAAGACTGGAGTGGGTAGCCTATCCCTTCTCCAGGGGATCTTCCAGACCCAGGAAGTGAACGGGGGTCTCCTGCATTGCACGCGGATTCTTTACCGCCTACCAGGGAAGCCCTTGCAAGGCATAGGTGGTGAATTTGTGCTCTGTTGCTCAGTGGTTTTTTGACCCCAAGGGCCATAGCATGCCAGGCTCCTCTGTCCAAGGTATTTTCCAGTCAAGGTCACTGGAGTGGGTCATCCTTTCCTCCTCCAGGCAGATCGTCCCAGCCCAGGGATCGAACTCAAGTCTCCTATGTCAGCAGGCAGATTCTTTACCATCTGAGCCACCTGGAAAGCCCAAGACACAGGCAGATGGAAGCGATCACGCGATCCTTGTGGGCACAGCTGGAGAAATGAACGGTTAGCATGAATGGATGTGGGGAGTCAGGGAGGGAGCTGGGCACCCTTGGGGGAGGAGAGCCCACAGAAGCTTGAGGGAGACAGGAAGACCCTGCTGTGTTAATGAAGAAAAAGAGGAGGGGCTGGGGGCTGGAGTCAGTGCGGGGAGACAGGCCCGGAGGTGGAGGTGAGGGAAGGACTGTCCACTGAGGACTGGAGCCTCAGGAGAGCTCAGACCCGCTAGGGGAGAAGGTGGGTCGGTGTGGCAGAGTGCCAAACCTCCCCTCCAGGGCTTCGGGCATCCCTGAGTAGAATTATGAAAGCGGATCGAACAGTCTGATGCTCAGGAGGAAGGTCTGAAAGGCTGGGAAGAGAGCTGTGAAAAGGCTTCGTTACACAGTGTAAGACACACATACACACATGGTCGTTACAGTGGGCGGGTAGTGTGTGCAAAGCTGGACCTGAGCCAGGGGTGACTTTACTCCTGGGGAACATGTGGTGAGGTCCCGGGACATGTCTTTTCTAAATTATTATTTTTACGTATTTGTTTTCTTGGCCATGTTGCGTGTTCTTTGTGGGACGAGGGATCTCTTGTCACGCTGCACAGGCTCAGTGTTTGTGTGGTACGTGGACTTCGTCGCTCTGCAGCACGTGGTGTCTTAGTTCTCTGGCAAGAATCGAAGCTGGGTCCCTTGAATCACGGGGATTCCTAAGCCCTGGGCCATCAGCGACGTTCTACATGTCACATATTCACACATGTACGTGGAATCTAGAACAATAGTACAGATGAACCCCGTATGCACGGCAGGAAGAGACACACAGACTTGGAGAATGGACTTGTGGGCGCTGCAGGGGGAGGAGGAGGGTGAGATGAATTAAGGAAGGAGCATTGATCTATACACACGACAAGAGAAGCTAGTGGGAAGCTTCTGTAGAGCACTTGGATGGAGCTCAGCCCGGGGCTCTGTGTTGACCTTGGCAGGTGGGAGGGAGGCTCAAGGGGAAGGGAGGTTCAAGAGGGAGGAGACGTGTATACAGATGGCTGATTCACGTTGTCCTACAGCAGGAACCAAGGCAACATTCTAAAGCTATTATCCTCCAGTTAATTTAAAAAAAAAAAAAAAGTGGTTAGACATTTGAGACTCAGCTTTGCTGCTTTGTGTAACGGGTTTGCTGTCTGGCTCCATTTTTTATTTCTTGTTTCACTTAGTTTTTCATTGTGTGTTTAGCTTAGTTTTTCATTGTGTGTTTATCTAGGGCTTCCGTGATAGCTCAGCTGGTAAAGAATCCTCCTACAATGCATGAGAGCCCGGTTCAATCCCTGGGTTGGGAAGATCCGCTGGAGAAGGGAAAGGCTACGCACTCCAGTCTTCTTGGGCTTCCCTGGTGGCTCAGCTGGGAAAGAATCCACCTGCAATGTGGGAGACCTGGGCTCGATTCCTGGGTCGGGAAGATCCCCCAGAGAAGGGAAAGGCTACCCACTCCAGTATTCTGGCCTGGAGAATTCTGTGGACTGTATAGTCCATGGGGTCGCAAAGAGTCGGACAAGACTCAGCGACTTCCCTTTCACTTTTCACTTTCATGCACTGGAGAAGAAAATGGCAACCCACTCCAGTGTTCTTGCCTGGAGAACCCAGGGACGGGGGAGCCTGGTGGGCTGCCTTCTATGGGGTCGCACAGAGTCAGACACGACTGAAGCGACTTAGCAATAGCAGCAGCAGCAGCTTATAGCATCTTTTCTGTACTGGGCAAAGGAACAAAAGCAGGGGTCAGCAGAGTTCAGCTGATGTCACATATTGACCACCTAGCGGTGCAGAAAGAGAGGTGAACAGAGGGTTCAAGGACAAGGGAAGCCGTGGGTAGTCACAGTGGGGTGTTTGCATCTTGTCTCAGGAAAATGGTTCTGCCTCTGCTGACCTTGCAGACACGTGAAGAGACTCCAGTGAGATGATGCGTTTGTCAGGGTCCTCGCCGATGCTGAAGCTTCCTAGGAAAGTGGTTAGCTACTGGGAGTCCCGGACGTGGTGGGGGGTGCTTCCAGCCGGCCCCTGCCCAAGCAGGGCATGTCCCAGGGTCTCCTCCATTGGTCCCTCGAGGGATCGTCCTGATCTCTGACTGCCCGCCCCATAACGTCCACCTCCACATCTGAGCCACTCAGACACTCTCCAGTCCACTGGGCCTGCCTATTTGCTAATCCTCAGGGGTACTAGCTAAACCTGGGAGCATCCAACCTGCGCTTGGGGTATTAAGAATCAGGTAGACACATACCATGAAGCATCTGGGTTTAGGCATTCAGGCTTTAGGCTGGACAAGCCAGTCGTCTAAAGGGTGCATTTATAGAGGACTCTGAGGACTGAGAGAGCACAGACAGTTTCTGGATCATTGACCTCTGTGCCCACCTTATCTCCTGGAGACCTTGGGTCTCAGGTCTTCAATGTCTGATACTATACTCTCTGAACAGAGTCACTTCTTTCTGTGTATGACATTCCCTGACAGCCTTACAAGGCAGACATTTGTGCCTGAGAGGAAGAAGAAAAAAAATATACTAGAGAGATGAGGTCACACACAAGAAGAAAAAGAAGGTGGTCTTGGAGTTACCTATATATGGCTTGGTCTCCAGCATGAAGCAGATACTTTGTTGTTGAATGGTTGTATCCAGTGACCCCGCAGAGACTCAGCGCCTCCAGTTTCCTGACAGCTGATGTATTTCTTACGGTTGGAACATGAATAACAATTACAGATCTGTTCCATGAGCTGTTCTTTCTTTCACCATGTACATATTTTCTGTGTAGCAAACACATGACAGTATCTTGTTGGCACATTGGGACGACATACAGTCAGTGATGTCATGCTCTGGAAGTGGAATCCAGATGCAACATAGAAAGTTCTTGTATATTCATGGGCAGAGAGGGGAGGGTTTTTTTTTTTTTAACAGTTATTCCCTATTACTCTATTCATGACTGTTAGTAGAATGTTCCAACTTGTCCTAAGGTTCTGTCAGCTGCTTATTTAGGTTGTATTTTTAGCTCTCAACTATGATCTGAGCCTTTCCTGTCTGCGGGGTTTTGCACAGATGTTGGGTTCACTCCGCTGGAGACGGTCATCTTTCTGCTCCCTGTGCTTTCTGGGGGAGGGAGCAATTAAACTGCCCTGAGGTCTAGTTGAAAGAAAACTTGCTTGTGACAGTTCGTGGAAAGTGGGATAGACTCACAGAGTCCATGCACATTGGTGGTTGGTGACTTGAGGGGCTGGGCCCTGCAGCTCCTGACGCAAGAGTGTGGCAGCCTTCTCCCCACCTCTTCTGGAAAGACAGTGCAAAAGTGTATCTTGTTTCTGCTTTTTTTTTTGGAGTTACTGATTTTTTTTTTTTTTAGGCAAATCCTGAGCATGCACGTTGACCCTCATGTCAAGAGGCCAAATTCTATAAAATTTTTCCTCGTCATTGAGGGATGAGCCTTTAATGCAAAGCTAAGAACTGGTNTTTCTGTGGAAGGAATGATGCTGAAGCTGAAACTCCAGTACTTTGGCCACCTCATGCGAAGAGCTGACTCATTGGAAAAGACTCTGATGCTGGGAGGGATTGGGAGCAGGAGGAGAAGGGGACGACTGAGGATGAGATGGCTGGATGGCATCACCGACTCGATGGACATGAATCTGAGTGAACTCCGGGAGATGGTGCTGGACAGGGAGGCCTGGCGTGCTGCGATTCATGGGGTCACAAAGAGTCGGACACGACTGAGCAACTGAGTGAACTGCACTGATACACCTATATATATATACATCTTCCCTGGTGGCTCACACAGTGAAGAATCTGCCTGCGATGCAAGAGGCCGCAGTTCAGTTCCTGGGTTGGGAACACACACACACACACACACACACACACACACACACACGGATAATATGCACGCAGATAATAATAGGCAGAGGCATCTATATATTTAGGTGTATATATATACACGTACATGTATTTTTGTTGCTGTTCAGTCGCCCAGTCGTACCTGACTCTTTGTGACCCCATGGACTGCAGCAAAGCAGGCTTCCCTGTCCTTCACCATCTCCCAGAGCTTGCTCAGACTCATGTCTATTGAGTCGATGANCACACACACACACACACACACACACACACACGGATTATATACACGCAGATAATAATAGGCAGAGGCATCTATATATTTAGGTGTATGTATATACGTACATGTATTTTTGTTGCTGTTCAGTCGCCCAGTCGTACCTGACTCTTTGTGACCCCATGGACTGCAGCAAAGCAGGCTTCCCTGTCCTTCACCGTCTCCCAGAGCTTGCTCAAACTCATGTCTGTTGAGTCGATGATGCCGTCCAACCATCTCATCCTCTGCCACCTCCTTCACCTTTTGCCTTCAGGCTTTCCTAGCATCAGGGTATTTGCCAGTGAGTCATCTCTGCACATCAGGTGGCCAACGTATACATACATATGCGTGTATGTTTCTGTTTATGTGCATGTATGTGTGTGTGTCTGTCTGTCTGTGTGTGTGTCTGTCTGTCTGTGTGTGTGTATTTAGCATCTATATGTATAAGCCCTTTTCTGGTATCTTGGTGGTAGAGAATCTGCCTACCAGTGTGGGAGGCATGGGTTGGGAAGACCCCTTGGAGAAGGAAATGACAACCCATTCCAATATTCTTGCCTGGGAAATCTCATGGTCAGAGGAGCCTGATAGGTTACAGTCCATGGTGTCGCAAAGAGTTGGACACAACTAAGCCATTTGACTTTTTCTTCTCGTTCACTGGGATGACCTCTCAGGACTTGTGGACTGGGGAGCCACCTGACATGTTGTGCAGAGGCCCAGGGCTTGTGAGGAGACCCGTGTAGAAAAGAACGAGATGTCTCCAGGTGTACCCCCTCCCTGAGCTGAGCCCCCGGGGGTCTCAGCCAGCGCACAGCTTGCCAACATGAGCAGTGACAAAACTGCCCTCAGTTGACTTCCTGCGCTGCTAGCTGGAGGGCCCCAAGTGGTGCTTGTGACCCTCCTTCACATCTGGGGGGGCAGGGAGGAGCTGGGCTGGGCTGATAACAGCTTTCCCCCATCTTCAGCCCCACGCTGTCATATTTCAGCACTCCTGGTTGCAGTGCAGGGTGCTGCTGCTTTTATTTGGGCCCCCCCTGAATGCTACCACCTCAAAGAAAAAAAACTTTTTGGCTTGAGGCTGAATACCAGACATTTAAGAAACACAATCAGGAATATACTCTGGACATCAGGAGTTAATCTCTTTGTTTATCCTTAAAATAGAGCTTCTCCCTAGAGTAGTCATGTTCAATTATATGTCATTTCTGTTATTTCTGGTGCAGTGAGGATTAAAGGCCATCACGATGACTTCACAGAGAGGCCAAAGTTGCCCGTAGTTACTTTTCTCAGAATAGAGAGCATTCATCAGGGGGCAAAAAATAATAATAAAACTCTCATGAAATTATGAGAAGTACACAAGGAAAAAATTAAAGGATTATATTTTAAAGCCTCGGGACACAGAATATTATTCCTTATAAGAAGGTCCCATGGTATTGGGATTATTTCCTGGAATGCTCATGATTTATTTTACAAAACCACCTAATGAGCAAACCACAAACAAGCAGATAATAGGAGCTTCAGAGAAAACATGTTGGTTTTTTTCCCCCCTCAGTGGGGTTTACTTGTAGCCTCCAGCACTCTTTGTTATATCAGAACCATCAGTTCTGAAGTAAAAGTGTCACTAGCAATTTGCTAAAACACCACGTGGTTTGCACAGCACCTCCGGGCAACTGTGTGAAATGGGTGCTAGGTCACCACTAGGCGATGCAAGCCGAGCTCAGATGTCAGACAGAGGAAGTTCCTGCAAGACCCAGCAGCGGATTCCAACGTTTCTTCTTGTGTAATTTCCCTCCTAAAAGATGCTCTTTCAAAACCAAGAATTCTGTGGGGATTCTATGCCACTGAAGCTGTAAGCCATATTTGAGTCACCAGGCGGTCAGTGATCTTCCAATACTGCAAATTCCTCGTGTCTGTGTCCGAGGTTGGGTAGGGGGTGCGGTTCCTAGGGCTTCTGAAACTTTCAGTTCAGTTCAGTCGCTCAGTCGTGTCTGACTCTTTGCAACCCCATGGGCTGTAGCACACCAGGCCTCCCTGTCCATCACCAACTCCCGGAGTTCACCCAAACTCATGTCCCTGGAGTCGGTGATGCCATCCAAACATCTCACCCTCTGTCGTCCCCTTCTCCCACCTTCAGTCTTTCCGAGGATCAGGGTCTCCAGTGAGTCGGTTCTTCACATCGGGTGGTCCGAGTGTTGGCATGCATAGGGTCCCCTTTTCTCCACATTCTCACCAGTGCTCGTTTGTTGCTGTTGACGGTACTCCTTCTCACAGCTGTGTGGGGATATCTCATCGTGGCCTTATCTGCACTTCCCTGACAAGTAGTGATGCTGAGCGTCTTTCTGCGTGTCTGCAGTCCATCCATTTGTCTTATTCGGGAAAATCTCCATTCGAGTCCTCTGTCCATTTTAATTAATGCATTTTTCGTTGGCCGTGCTGGGTCTTCACTGCTCTCCAGCACTTATTGGGTGGGCTTCCCTGGTGGCTCAGATGGTTAAGCGTCTGCCTGCAATGCAGAAGACCGGGGTTCTGTCTCTAGGTGGGGAAGATCCCCTGGAGAAGGAAATGGCAACCCACTCCAGTATTCTTGCGTGGAAAATTCCATGGACTGAGGAGCCTGGTAGGCTACAGTCAAACTGTATGAGATCTTGTATATTTGGACATTAAACCCTTATTGGATACATCATTTGCAAGTATCCTCTCCCATTCTGGAGGCTGCCTTTCTTTTTTTCCTTTTGCTGATGGTTTCCTTCACGGTGCAAAAAACAATTTAGTTGGATATAGTTTCATTTATTTTTGCTTTTGCTTCCCTTGCCTGAGGAGATGTATCCCAAAAACATACTCCATGCTGTCTATTTTTTTCTAGTAGTTTTACAGTTTCAGGTTAAGCCTTTAATCCATCTTGAGCTGATTTTTTTGCATGTCGGGTGAGAAGTCCAGTTTGATTCTCTGTCCAGTTTTCCCAACACCATTTATTGAAAAGGCTGGCTTTTTCCTGTTGCATATTCTTGCCTCCTCTGTTATAGATTAATTGATCATATAGTGAAAGTGAAAGTGTTGGTTGCTCTGTCGTGTCTGAGTCTTTACACCCCATAGACTGTAGCCCACCAGGATCCTCTGCCCATGGGACTCTCCAGGCAAGAATACTTGATCATATAAGTGTGAGTTTATTTTTGGGCTCTGAGTTCTGTGCCATTGATCTAGGCGTCTGTTTTTCTGCTACTACCAAACTGTTTTGATGACTGTAGTTTTGTAGTATAGTTTCAAACTGAGTCCTCTACCTCCAATTTTGTTCTTTCTCGAGTTTGTTTTGGCTGTTTGGGGGAGGGGGTCTTTGTGTTTCCATATCATTTAAAGAGTATTTGTCTTAGCTCTGTGGGATGTACCGTTGGTATTTTGATAGGGATTGCATTAAATCTGTAGCTTGCCTCATTTTAACTATATTAATATTTTCAGTTCATGAGCATGGTATATCTTTCCATTTATTTGTGTGATATTCAATTTCTTTTATCAGCGTCTCAACAGTTTTCTGAGTACAATTATTTTACTTCCTTGGTTAGATTTGTTCCTAGGTATATTTTATTCTTTTGATATACTTATAAATGAGACCCTCTTAAGCTTGCCCCTTCTGATATTAATCGTTCATTTCTAGTGTAGGGGAAAACAGTTTCCTGTGTGTTAGTTTTGTAGACTGCAACGTTATGAAATCTTGATTTTTGCAGCAACATGGATGGATCTAAGGGCCTGATGCTAAGTGAAACGTTAGAGAAAGACAAATACTGCCTAATCTTACCTATAGTTCAGTTCAGTTCAGTTCAGTTGCTCAGTCGTGTCCAACTCTTTGTGACCCCATGAACTGCAACACACCAGGCCTCCCTGTCCATCACCAACTCCCGGATTCCACCCAAACCCATGTCCATTGTGTTGATGATGCCATCCAACCATCTCATCCTCTGTCGTCCCCTTCTCCCCCTGCCCTCAGTCTTACCCAGAATCAGGGTCTTTTCCAGTGAGTCAGCTCTTGGCATCAGGTGGCCAAAGGACTGGAGTTTCAGCTTCAACGTCAGTCCCTCCAATGAACACCCGGGACTCATATGCTTTAGGATGGACTGGTTGGGTTTCCATATGCGCAATCCAAAAAGCACATCAACAAAATGGGAACAGTCACTGGTACAGACGACAAACGAGTGGCTGTCAGAGGGGAGGAGGAGGTGGATGATGTGGGTGAAGGGGATTAAGGAGGACAGAGCTCCAATTAGACAGCACATACGCCATAATTCACAGCGTAAGGAAGACAGGCAGAAATGTGATGAAAACTTGCCCTGGGGACAGATGGGTACTAGACTTGTTGTGGGGATCATTTTACATTGTATGCAAATGTCAGATCCCTGCGTAGTATACCTGAAATTAACACAGTAGCATACGTCCACTGTAAGAAATAAGAAGAAAGGGTGAGCCAGAGGCAGAGGGCATGGAAGAGTGGATGGAATTGAAATCCTCTGCCTGGTAAAAAATAAAGGGGGGGGGGAGTGACAAAATGCTGACTCTAGGGTAAAAAAAAAACACTTTTGTTGAAAACGTCAAGTTTCTTCCCAGCATGATGTGTACAGTTAGTTGGTTCCGAAGCAAGAGGGTTCTTTTATTTTTAAATTTGTATCAGGCAATTTGGTGATGAGTCCCAAGATACCTTTAGAAGTAAATGGGCTTAATTATCGATCATTGCAAGACACCTGTTCAGTTTCTCTTTCCCGGGGTGAGAAGAAAGAAATGCATGCCAGGAAAGGGAGTGGGATCCTGGTATCTCCCACCTGGCGGGGGTTTACAGGTGGAGGCTCTTTTCTCATCTTGCGTTGAGTGCAGCTCCCTAACGTTTGCTTTGCTTTCTTCACCGAAAGAGCTGCTCTGCTTGTCAGCTTTGAAGGTTTGATGCCTTCCTTAAGAAAAGACTAGCATTCTCAATGTTCGTGGAGATTCCAGATTCAGGATTCCAGACGCCGTCTCTTGCAGGATGGCAGTATGTGTGACGTCATTGCACTGGAAGAGTTGACACAGGTGTACNTTTGATGCCTTCCTTAAGAAAAGACTAGCATTCTCAATGTTCGTGGAGATTCCAGATTCAGGATTCCAGACGCCGTCTCTTGCAGGATGGCAGTATGTGTGACGTCATTGCACTGGAAGAGTTGACACAGGTGTACGTGTAGGTGTGCCTGTCAACATAATTACATCAGAACGTTTACAGTTGATCGCTTCTCTTTGAAGGAGGTATGAAAATGTCCACATTGTTTGTTTTTTTTTTAATTTCTTTTTGTGTTGAAGGATAATGGCTTTACAGGATTTTGCTGTTGTCTGTGAAAACTCACCACGAATCAGCCATAGGTATACATGCATCCCCTCCGTTTCAAACCTCCCTCCCATCTCCGTGCCCCATCCCACCCTCTAGGTTGATACAGAGCCCCTGTTGGTGTTTCCTGAGCCATACAGCAACTGCGCACTGGCTATCTTCTTTTACGTATGATAACGTAAGTTTCCATCTTACTCTCTCCACACCTCTCACCCTCCCCCACCTTCTCCCCAGGGCCATAAGTCAATTCTCTTTTTAAAATTGGTTTTCTATTTTTTTTTTTTTTTGGCTGGATCTTCATTGCTTCGCTGACTGTCTCTGGTTGTGGGGTGTGGTGTGCAGGCCTCCCGTGGCGGTGGCCTCTCTTGTTGTGGAACACGGGCTGTAGGGGTTTCACGGGCTTCTGGAGCTGTGGCTCCCAGGCCCTAGGGCACAAGTTTCGGTAGCTGTGGTNTGTCTGTGAAAACTCACCACGAATCAGCCATAGGTATACATGCATCCCCTCCGTTTCAAACCTCCCTCCCATCTCCGTGCCCCATCCCACCCTCTAGGTTGATACAGAGCCCCTGTTGGTGTTTCCTGAGCCATACAGCAACTGCGCACTGGCTATCTTCTTTTACGTATGATAACGTAAGTTTCCATCTTACTCTCTCCACACCTCTCACCCTCCCCCACCTTCTCCCCAGGGCCATAAGTCAATTCTCTTTTTAAAATGGGTTTTCTATTTTTTTTTTGGCTGGATCTTCATTGCTTGGCTGACTGTCTCTGGTTGTGGGGTGTGGTGTGCAGGCCTCCCGTGGCGGTGGCCTCTCTTGTTGTGAAACACGGGCTGTAGGGGTTTCACGGGCTTCTGGAGCTGTGGCTCCCAGGCCCTAGGGCACAAGTTTCGGTAGCTGTGGTGCACGGGCTCAGTTGCTTTTTAGCAGGAGGGATCTTCCCAGACCAGGATTCGAACCAGTGTCCCCTGCATTGCAAAACAGACTGTTAACCGCTGGACCGTACACTTCCTTTAGCTCTTGCAATTCCTTAACCTGTTTTAGCCCTCAAAACACCCCTCTCCTGCAGAACACTAGCCCAGCAGTTCCGAGCACAAACTTTGGGAGAAGCCCTCCTCACCTCTTCTTGGCTGTGTAACCTCAGACCAGTGTCTGAAGCTCTCTGTGGCTGTATTGTCATTTGCAAAAGGGGGATAGCGTATGCCTTCAGGTGGGATTGCTGTGAAAACGGAGCCCATGAAATGAAAGCTCAGGGGAACAAACAGTCCATCGCCTGTGGCAAGTGCTCACAAGTCAGCGCTGCTGCTGTTATTCAGGTGTAGACAGTGACGTATTGACGCGTAGACAATAATGTGATGTGAAGACGCTGCTTCACGTTCGTGAGTCCACAGCCGTGGTTTCCTGGTTTGGATGCAGGTTCCTCTGCTAAGGGCAGTGGGGAGCCTGACCCTCAGGACTCTTGCCCTGTAGTTTCTTCTCCATGGACGGGGGCACATTCCTCTTACCTGATTTCCTCCTTCGTGGGTCCCGGTGCGAATCCTCGCCTCTTCACAGTTGAGGCAAGAACCAAATCATTTATAAGCAGCTAAAAGTTACAGAGGTCTGGAGCCTGGTGGGCTACAGTCCATGGGGGTCGGTAAAAGTCAGATACGACTGAGCAACTTCAGTTTCACTTTCACTTTTATGCACTGGAGAAGGAAATGGCAACCCACTCCAGTGTTCTTGCCTGGAGAATCCCAGGGACGGGGGAGTCTGGTGGGCTGCCGTCTATGGGGTCGCACAGAGTCGGACGCGACTGAAGTGACTTAGCAGCAGCAGTAGCAGTAGCAAAGGGTTCAGTGGTGTTAGGACTTGATGATTTTAAGTGATGATTCCTCATTATATAGATACAAGTATGTCATGGATACATTGTTCACCATCTAGGTCCTTAAATCAAGAAAATAACACATCCACAGAGATGCTTCAGCATCTCTTAGCATTCAGTCTAAAAGATACTGGATGAAGGTTTCTTTCTTTATTCCTTGCATACAATTTGCATTTCTGGATTGACTTTGGTATTCCGCTTATGTTTTTATTTCGCTTGTGTTTTTCACTTAACTTACAGATAATAAGAACAGACATCTAGGTACATAGAATGGGTTTTGAAGAGAAGCTGACTGAGTAAAGAAAAAAAATTGGGGGCCAACATCAAAATTTCCCAGCAGGTAGAAAATATAAACCAAACCCCAAATGGCGGGTGCCTAATTTGACAGATTCCTGGCACGTGTGTCTGTAAGAAATCCGATGTGAACAATTTGGGGGCATCAAGTAGCTTATAAAAAGAACCATTTGATGTGTTGAGCAAAGGAATGAACAATAGCCACAGGATTCAAATTTCCTGAAAATTCTCTGGAGTTCGGAGTGAAGGGAATTTTGATTTTGGCACACTGTATCTCAGAGTTGGCTGAACCGAACACATTTCAAGAATAGTTTGAACTCTCAGTGGAGCCTAAAGCATATTTTTTCCCCCCACAAGCCTTAAAGCCATGTCTTATTTTATCCAGAAGTTTTACTTCTTTCCATCCCAGGGGAGAATGTAAATTTGGACACTTCTGAAATGAATGGGACCTTTTAGGCTAAGATGGATGGCCTGTCAAATAGCGTCATAAACTCTAGGAGGCAGACTTCAAGATATTCACACTCTTCCCATCCTCTCCCTCATGGAACATGCTTGATGGGTGTGACCAAAAGGAAGTATGACTCTTTTTTTCATGTTTCCATGTTCTGTATCAGAGGGGAAGCTGATTCCAGGCCGTGGGGACACAGGTTCCTAGATCATCCGTCAGTGAATCGGATTCCTGCTTTACATTTTAAACATCCGTGACTGCATGTAGATAGCAAAGGGCAATCAGCTTTCTTGTTTTTTTTTCCGTCTCTAAGTCGTGTCTGACTCTTTGCGACCTCACGGACTGCAGCACACCAGGATTCCCTGTCCTTTGGTACCTCCCAGAGCTTGCTCCGGTGATGCCATCCAACCATCTCATCCTCTGTCACCCCCTTCTCCTCCTGCAATCAACTTTTTTTACCGCCCTCCCCTTAAAATTATATCTGGCAAACCTTATTGTCATGTTATTTACAAAATTTAATCTGCCTATACCTTTTGCTTCTGTTTTATGAATATTAGAGAAGGGTGCTTCCCAATGCTTTTTTCATTTTGTATCCTTCCTGTTTATTACCCTGAGAAAGATGGAAGGGACACGTACATAGTCAGATAATGTTTCATTGGGAGCAAGAAATATATTTTTCACCTCCAAAGAAATAGCGCCTGAATATCTCATAATGGTGTCTTCATTCCTTCGTTTGAAACAAGTTTTCTACAGAAATACTTCATTCGCCAGAACTTGCCTAAAAGTAGCATCAAAGTCCTAACTCGTGTCTATAAAGTTGCAATCAGATTTTTTTTTTTTTTTTTGCTATGCATTTGAACATTTTGAAGTTCCTGGATAGCAACAGGATGAAAAAAGTAACCTTTTCCCTTAAATGACGACTTTGTAGACATGAATATACACATTGTTTTTTCAACTTCTAACACATGGCGTAGTTCTTAGTTACCTTTGAAGCCGGGCTCGTTTTTTGGCACGGTTTATAGCGTAGCCACTGGAAAAGCTTTCGCAGTCCCGTAGACACAACTGTACTATTCGAAACGATGGTTTTTCAGCAGACCTGGTTTCCCCTGAAATACGCACAGGCTGACCACTTCAAGGAAAGGTTGTGACTATCTGCATCTCTTTGGCTTCGTAGCTGCGTTTGCTCCTGTGTCTAAACTGTTGTGAGCTCTTTAGCAAGTTGCTGTCTGCCTCCCCATTTGACAGAACATTCTGTTGATGTCAGTTCTATAGTGTAACCTATGTTTCCCATCCTTACTGTGGCAAATTACATTCATACCACTTACTCATCGTAAAAATTACATTAAAGAAAAATTTGATTTGTTAAAGACAGTGAAAGGTTACACACATTAAAAGGAGCTGGCAGGAAGCATTAAACACAGAACCAAGGGCAGGATTACAAGGACCCTAAATTTTAAGTGCCTGCTTTATTTGCTTGTTAGGTGAATAACTGAAACTCGGTCCTACTGAATTTTACCATCTTTGAGGGTGGAAGACTCGCAGACGCCACACGACACCTGATTTTCAACAGTAACAGTATCCTTCTCAGCAGGTGAAAGCTGCTCAGCTTCATGTATCCGGGTACTTTGTTTTCACCACCAAGCAGGTAGCTTCTGTCCTGTGAGTATAAAATATGTCAACAGTAATTTAGCTAATAGGTGCTGGCATTGTTTTCCCATGAAGGTTTCAGCGTAGAGTCTAATAGAGGCTACCCTGCTGAAAATGAAGGCCACTCGTGCCATAATATGGAAATAAATCACGTTGCTCTTTAGACCACCGGATCCTAGTTTCTGAGTTCATGGCCATCAAGCCAAACCCTGTCATGTCATGCTTCTTCACACCTGTTGGTTTCCTGGCAGAGAAATCTCTCCTGAGAGCACAGGAAGGGTCTGGCAAGGCAGATACTAACATTTCCTTCGATGATTATTTCCCAGCTGACATACTGGAGGAATAATTTTTTTAAAAAAATTTACCAGCTGTGCAGTGTGATTTTTTAAATATATATATATGTGTGTGTGTGTGGATACATACATACAATCTTTTTTTTTTTTTGCATCATTGGAAACAACTTTTCTTCCGCCTTCACGANCTTCATTCCTTCGTTTGAAACAAGTTTTCTACAGAAATACTTCATTCGCCAGAACTTGCCTAAAAGTAGCATCAAAGTCCTAACTCGTGTCTATAAAGTTGCAATCAGATTTTTTTTTTTTTTTTTGCTATGCATTTGAACATTTTGAAGTTCCTGGATAGCAACAGGATGAAAAAAGTAACCTTTTCCCTTAAATGACGACTTTGTAGACATGAATATACACATTGTTTTTTCAACTTCTAACACATGGCGTAGTTCTTAGGTACCTTTGAAGCCGGGCTCGTTTTTTGGCACGGTTTATAGCGTAGCCACTGGAAAAGCTTTCGCAGTCCCGTAGACACAACTGTACTATTCGAAACGGTGGTTTTTCAGCAGACCTGGTTTCCCCTGAAATACGCACAGGCTGACCACTTCAAGGAAAGGTTGTGACTATCTGCATCTCTTTGGCTTCGTAGCTGCGTTTGCTCCTGTGTCTAAACTGTTGTGAGCTCTTTAGCAAGTTGCTGTCTGCCTCCCCATTTGACAGAACATTCTGTTGATGTCAGTTCTATAGTGTAACCTATGTTTCCCATCCTTACTGTGGCAAATTACATTCATACCACTTACTCATCGTAAAAATTACATTAAAGAAAAATTTGATTTGTTAAAGACAGTGAAAGGTTACACACATTAAAAGGAGCTGGCAGGAAGCATTAAACACAGAACCAAGGGCAGGATTACAAGGACCCTAAATTTTAAGTGCCTGCTTTATTTGCTTGTTAGGTGAATAACTGAAACTCGGTCCTACTGAATTTTACCATCTTTGAGGGTGGAAGACTCGCAGATGCCACACGACACCTGATTTTCAACAGTAACAGTATCCTTCTCAGCAGGTGAAAGCTGCTCAGCTTCATGTATCCGGGTACTTTGTTTTCACCACCAAGCAGGTAGCTTCTGTCCTGTGAGTATAAAATATGTCAACAGTAATTTAGCTAATAGGTGCTGGCATTGTTTTCCCATGAAGGTTTCAGCGTAGAGTCTAATAGAGGCTACCCTGCTGAAAATGAAGGCCACTCGTGCCATAATATGGAAATAAATCACGTTGCTCTTTAGACCACCGGATCCTAGTTTCTGAGTTCATGGCCATCAAGCCAAACCCTGTCATGTCATGCTTCTTCACACCTGTTGGTTTCCTGGCAGAGAAATCTCTCCTGAGAGCACAGGAAGGGTCTGGCAAGGCAGATACTAACATTTCCTTCGATGATTATTTCCCAGCTGACATACTGGAGGAATAATTTTTTTAAAAAAATTTACCAGCTGTGCAGTGTGATTTTTTAAAAATATATATATGTGTGTGTGTGTGGATACATACATACAATTTTTTTTTTTTTTGCATCATTGGAAACAACTTTTCTTCCGCCTTCACGATGTCTGGTTGTTCACACGTTCATTAAAGGCTCTGATTGTTTCTCTGTGGACCACGCTGAACTTCAGCTTGAGAATGGGGCAGATCAAAGCAGGATAGAATCTGTTTCCGTCTGGTCAGATGGAATGGGACGGTGCAAATGAGACAATATCTGGTGGCAGATGTTAGACTCTTGTATTTGGGGGGGGAGTTCCCCATGTCAGAGGCGCTGTAGCACCGTCCTGAAACTGTCTGTGAAGCATCTCCACTACGCCATATCCCCCGGCTTCTCCCACGCGGTCCAGATCCGCCCAGCGCGTCATTTCCTCACATCGGGATACGGCCCGTATTTCAGGAAGTAGGAATGCCAGGCATTGGACTGCGCTGCTGTGTGTCCAGCATGTGTTCGCATCCACGTCCGATCAATAACATCGCGTGTAACGCACAAAGCATTATGTGCATTGTGACATCTTTCAAAAAGCTGTTTACTGACATCTTCAAAGCAGGCTTTTGGCCCAGAGCTTTGTCAGCAAATTTAGTTGTGAGAATTGAAACTGTTAGTTAGCACAGTCGTGTCTGACTCTTTGCGACCTCCATGGACTGTAGCCTGCCAGGCTCCTCTGTCCATGGGATTCTCCAGGCAAGCATACTAGAGTTGGTTGCCTTTCCCTTCTCCAGGGGATCTTCCTGACCCAGGCATTGAACTCGGGTCTCCTCCTTTGCAGGCAGATTCTTTACCATCTGAGCCACCAGGGAAGCCCCAAATTTAATTATATTAGTGTTTAATGTCACCCTTTATAAAGTGTCGTACTATGTGCTAACTTGCTTCAGTCGTGTCCAACTCTTTCTCACCCTAAGGACTATAGCCCACCAACTTTTCTGTCCGTGGGATTCTCCAGGCAAGGATACTGGAGTGGGTTGCCATGCCTTCCTCCAGGGGATCTCGATATCAAGTGTTAGATAACACCTGTCTTCCAGGCATTGCTGTTCCCGTTGCAAACCTATCCTGGAATAGAGCTCATGTGATGTGACTTCACTCATCACCGGGATTCGCCACCCAGCACTAGTGTTCTGTTTCGCATAACGCACGAATCTGGACCAAACAGAATGTTTGAAGTTTATCCAGATGTGAAAGGGATTGCTTTGAGCCCCAAAACGCAAACACTACCCTTACCCCCTGTTTCTTACCTTTCTACACTCCACCTCTGTTCATGCCAACAAACGACCCAGAATGTGTGACCACTCACTTCTCTTTTGCCCCAAACTAAAAGCATCTGCTGCTACTGGTTCCAGCATCATCTGTGACTCTTGAGCAAGAAGGAAGCCTTTGTGGGTTACACGTGATGTTACTGATTGGACGCAGATGCAAACACTTGCTGAACACACAGCAGCGCAGTCCAATCACTGCGTTTCCTGCTTCCTGAAATACGGGCTGTATCCTGATGTGAGGAAATGATGCGCTGTGCCGATCTGGACCGCGTGGGAGAAGCCGGGGGATATGGCATAGTGGAGATGCTTCACAGACAGTTTCAGGACTGTGCTACGGCGCCTCTGACACAGGGAACTACCCCCCAAAACACAAGAGCGCTTGTAGACCTGTTCAGTTCTCTTCGTCCTCCTGGAGACGGAGCCAGGAAGGCCAGAGGAGAAGGGAGTGGCCGAAGGCACACAGGGTCAGGTCTGCCCGCGTGACAGCGACTGGGATCGCTGTGGTGGAGCAGCCTTGGAGAGGGTGACCGGACGATTTTATTGATGCAAGTGAGCGCTGGAGCGGCAGTTTCAGGATGCTGCTATGAAACCATCAACCGTTTTAGAACTCTGACGTTTCCAGATGTGACCTTGAGATATCATGGGAGACTTATAATGAAAAAGCTAGTGGACAGGACTTACTGTACAGCATAAGGAACTCTGCTCAATATTCTATAATGACCTAAATGGGAACGGGATCTGGGTGAGGAAGATCCCCTGGAGGAGGGCACGGCAACCCACTCCAGTACTCTTGCCTGGAGAATCCAAGGGACAGAGGAGCCTGGCGGGCTCTGGTCCGTGGGGTCACAGAGGGTCAGACAGGACTCAGCGACTTTCACTTTCACTCGAAGTCCCACTGTCCCAGTTTATCCCTCTGCTGTTTATCCCTGGTAACCCTAAGTTTGCTTCCTGTGTCTCTGACTCTATTTCTCTTTAGTTAATGAGTTCTTTTGTACCCTTTTTTTAAGATTCCACGTCCATGTGATATCATCTGATGTTTGTCTTTGACTGATTTCACTCAGTATGACAATCTCTGGGTCCATCCATGTTGCTGCAAATGGGATTATTTCGTTCTTTTTTTATGGCTGGGGAAATAGAAATAATTTACCCTTCTAAAATCTACATTGCCATGTTTTTTAGTCTGGTTGTAAAGTTGTATGTCTGTTCAGTTCAGTTCGGTCACTCAGTCGTGTCTGACTCTTTGTGACCCCATGGACTGAAGGCCTCCCTGTTCATCACCAACTCCCAGAGTTGACTCAAACTCATTCCACTGAGGCGGTGATGCCATCGGACCGTCTCATCCTCTGTGGCTCATATGGTAAAAAATCTTCCTCCAGCATAGAAGACCTGGGTTCGATCCCTGGGTCAGGAAGATCCCTTGGAGGAGGGCATGGCAACCCACGCCAGTATTCTTATCTGGAGAATTCTGTGGATAGAGGAGCCTGGCGGGCTACAGTCCATGGGGTCAGAAAGAGCCTGACATGAATGGGGCACTAAGCATATAAAACAAAGGGGAACTTGGTCTCTCAGCCTTTGACAAAAGGGATGCCTTCCAAAACCATCTCAAAACGGAGCCTTGGACATAAATGTAAAGTGTAAAACGGTAACCGTGCTAGAAAATCACATAGGATAAAAATCTAGATAACCTCTGGCTTGGCAATCAGTTTCTACACATACCCAAAAAAGAATGACCCATCAAAGAAAGAAAATAAGAGTTCCTTAAAGTCGGGAACTTCACTATTAGAAGAATCGAAAATATATGACAGAGACCAGAAGGAAGTATTTATAAAACACATATGAAGGAATTGTGTCCAAACATACGAAGAACTCTTAAAAGTCAACAATGGCAAAATAACTCAGATAAAAATCAGAAGGAAAAGAAAAAAAAAAAACTGAATGGGCTTATGAAAATAATACGTAGCTGCCAGATAAGCCTTTAATAAAAGGATATTAAATGTATTTTTTAAAGGGAATTAAAAATTACGAGTTATTTCCACATCATTAGAATAGTTAGAATAAATTCTGCCCCCCGCCAAAAAATAAAACCATGCCCACCAGTTGCTGGAGACTATGTGGAGAAATAGGAAATTTCATTCATTGACAGGGAGGAGATGCAACATGCACTTTGAAACACACTTGGGCAGTTTCTGAGAAAGCTGAACACTGGCCGCCAGTCAAGTCCAGCAGTCAAGCTCCTGAATATGGGCCCCACTGACCTGAAAAAACTCTGTCCACACACACAAAGGCTTGCACACAAACGTGTGCTTTACTTTCAATTCACCCCTGCTGGAAATGATCAAGATGTCATTTTGTAGGTGAGGAAACTGGTGGAAACTTCCAGCATGGGATGTAATTCAGTTCAGTTCAGTTCAGTTGCTCAGTCGTGTCCGACTCTTTGCGACCCCATGGACTGCAGCACACCAGGCCTCCCTGTCCATCACCAACTTCCAGAGCTTACTTGAACTCATGTCCATGGAGTCAGTGATGCCATCCAACCATCTCATCCTCGGTCGTCCCCTTCTCCTCCTGCCTTCAATCTTTCCCAGCATCAGACTTTTTTCAAGTAGTCAGTTATTTGAATCAGGTGGCCAAAGGATTGGAGTTTCAGCTTCAGCATCAGTCCTTCCAATGAATATTCAGGACTGATTTCCTTTAGGATGGACTGGTTGAAATATGACTCAGTAACATGAGAACAGAGTAAGGGAGCAGATCACAAAAGAAGTGGAGAAATCTTAAATGCATATTGCTGAGTGCGGGAGCCAGTCTTCACAGCATCCATTCTCTGCGGCTCCATCTGTGTGGCCTTCTGGAGAAGGGATGGGTAGAGGTGGCCGAGCATTTGTGCTCTACAGGTTGTGCTGGCGGATGTAGATTGATTAGTTAGGTGACGTCCAAGCCTTTTACGGGGCTTCCCTGATGGCTCAGTTGGTGAAGAATCCACCTGCAACGCAGGCAACCCCTGCAATCCCCCAGTCCCTCTCAGCATCAGAGTCTTTTCCAATGAGTCAACTCTTCACATCGGGTGGACAAAGTACTGGAGTTTCACCTTCAGCATCATTCCTTCCAAAGACATCCCAGGGTTGATCTCCTTCAGAATGGACTGGTTGGATCCCCTTGCAGTCCAAGGGACTCTCAAGAGTTCTCCAACACCACAGTTCCAAAGCATCAATTCTTTGGTGCTCAGCTTTCTTTATAGTCCAACTCTCACATCCATACATGACCACAGGAAAAACCATAGCCTTGACTAGATGGACCTTAGTTAGCAAAGTAATGTCTCTGCTTTTCATTATGCTATTTAGGTTGGTCATAACTTTTCTTCCAAAGAGTAAGCGTCTTTTAATTTCATGGCTGCAGTCACCATCTGCAATGATTTTGGAGCCCCCCCAAACAAAGTCAGACACCGTTTCCACTGTTTCCCCATCTATTTCCCATGAAGTGATGGGACCAGAGGCCATGATTTTCATTTTCTGAATGTTGAGCTTTAAGTCAACTTTTTCACTTTCTTCTTTCACTTTCATCAAGAGGCTTTTTAGTTCCTCTTCACTTTCTGCCATAAGGGTGGTGTCATCTGCATATCTGAGGTTATTGATATTTCTCCCGGCAATCTTGATTCCAGCTTGTGCTTCTTCCAGCCCAGCATTTATCATGATGTATTTTGCATATAACTTAAATAAGCAGGGTGACAATATACAGCCTTGATGTACTCTTTTTCCTATTTGGAACCAGTCTGTTGTTCCATGTCCAGTTCTAACTGTTGCTTCCTGAACTGCATTTAGGTTTCTCAAAAGGCAAGTCAGGTGGTCTGGTATTCCCATCGCTTTCAGAATTTTCTNTTTTGCATATAACTTAAATAAGCAGGGTGACAATATACAGCCTTGATGTACTCTTTTTCCTATTTGGAACCAGTCTGTTGTTCCATGTCCAGTTCTAACTGTTGCTTCCTGAACTGCATTTAGGTTTCTCAAAAGGCAAGTCAGGTGGTCTGGTATTCCCATCTCTTTCAGAATTTTCCACAGTTTCTTGTGATCCACACAGTCAAAGGCTTTGGCATAGTCAATAAAGCAGAAATAGATGTTTTTCTGGAACTCTCTTGCTTTTTTGATGATCCAGCGGATGTTGGCAATTTAATCTCTGGTTTCTCTGCCTTTTCTAAAACCAGCTTGAACATCTGGAAGTTCACGGTTCACATATTGCTCAAGCCTGGCTTGGAGAATTTTGAGCATTACTTTACTAGTGTGTAAGATGAGTGCAATTATGCGGTACCTTGAGTATTCTTTGGCATTGCCTTTCTTTGGGATTGGAATGAAAACTGACCTTTCTAGTCCTGTGGCCACTGCTGAGTTTTCCAAATTTGCTGGCATATTTGGTGCAGCACTTTCATAGCATCATCTTCCAGGATTTGAAATAGCTCAGCTGGAATTCCATCACCTCCACTAGCTTTGTTTGTAGTGATGCTTTCTAAGGCCCGCTTGACTTCACATTCCAGGATGTTTGGCACTACCCATTCCAATATTCTTGGGCTTCCCTCATGGCTCAGTTGGTAAAGAATCTTCCTACAATGCGGGAGACCTGGGTTTGATCCCTGAGTTGGGACGATCTCCTGGAGAAGGGAATGGCTACACACTCCAGTATTCTGGTCTAGAGAATTCCAAAAGAGGTCACAAAAGATTGGACACGACTGAGCGACGTTCACTTTCAAGCCCTTTACATGAGGTGAAAGAGCCTCGTATGATATATGGCACAAAGTGTTTGCAAAATCTCTCGAACTTTACAGCACAGATAACAAACTTTAACATAGACAGTACTTTTCAGAGTCACCTAAGTTAGAAGATTGGGGATAGAATGCAGAGTGTAATGGAACAGACTTGGTTGCAAACACCTTGCATGAAATTACTGGGTAAAGGGGGTTGCAGAGGGAAAGAGCTGAGCTCAGTAACCTCGGGAATGAGCAGAGACTCTGTGAATAAAGGCAGAAGCTGCTGCATGGGCACAGGGCGCTCAAGGTCTAGCCCACACTGTGAGTGGTGAATGCTCTGTTGCTGCAATCAGGCAGTGTGTGTATACTGGACCTCAGCAGTAACTATAGACGCAGTGGGGCTCCCCGCTGGTGGCTCAGCGGTAAAGAATCCGCCTGCCAATGCAGGAGACGTTGGAGATGGGAGTTCAGTCCCTGGGTCAGGAAGATCCTGCCCCTGGAGGAGGAAATGGCACTCCAGTATTCTTGCCTAGAGAAGCCCACAGACATAGGAGCCCGGAGGGCGACAGTCCATGGGGCCGCACAGAGTCAGACATGAGCGGGTGGTAGGGGCCGGATTTCTCAGTGTCTGTGGGGATGGTTGCCAAGTGCCAGTCAGGAGGTACGTGGGTCCATGTGGTCGTGGATTAGGTGGGAAGCATATGCATACACCCGTGTGTGGGCTGATATAAATCCAGATGTTTACATCCAGGAATATTTTTAGATGTCTGGCTATACATGGGTGACTGTGCTTTGGAAATGTTTGTGCAAAATTTAAAACAAGTCTAAACTAACCCGTGATGATGGAGCTGAGACTTGAGGTTATCTTGGATACACTAAGTATGTCAGGAATGGGAAATTTGTCAAAATGAAGAGACCATTCTGTATTGTAACCTATCTCATGTTTGTGCAGGTGTTCGGGCAGGTGAAGATCGTAGAGCTGTATTCTTAAAAGCGTGAAACTGTTACTCTCTCAGTTGTGTCTGACTCTTTGAGACCCTGTGGCCTTAGCCCTGCCAGACCTCTCTGGAGGCTGCTCTGTCCATGGGAATCTCCAGGCAATAATACTGGAGTGGGTTGCCATTCCCTTCTCCAGGGGATCTTCCCGACCCAGGGATCGAACTTAGATCTCCTGCGTTGCAGGCAGATTCTTTACCATCTGAGCCACCAGGGAAACCCCTGTATTCTTATGGGTTGTACAATTCACTCTAAGTCAAACAGTCTGTAAACAGTTGAAGAGGTGATTTCACAGTGTGCTAGGAGTATTCCTTTTCATGGCATCGGAACCGCCCTTTCTACAAGGAGCGGAAGTTATGAGAGAAAGCTCAGAGATCTTTAAAGATGTTCAAAGTCAGGCCCCTGGCAGGCTGGCTTGTTGAGGACATGAGACAAGAGTGAGACAAACCCTCGGTTTCCTCCCGGCCCCTGCTGAGACTCCAGAGAATACTTGTATTTTGAGGAATGTCCTTCTTTACGGTGTGGTGTTTCAGTTAACCATCAACATCTGAAAGGCCAATGGAAGTTAGAAGATTGCTCATTTGTCATTCCCTGGCGGGCTTTGGGGCTTTGTTGGCTTGTAATTATCTGCTCCGGCTCACTGGTACCCTCCCCTGACCCATGGTTTGGTTTAGCATCGGTGACTAGTGAGGACAAAATTCAGATGGGGTTGTGTTTTTCCGTTGTCTTCACCAAGTGGCAGTCAGTAGAACTTCTTCTCTGTTCATTCAGATACTTTATTATTGAATCCCCGGCATTCAAATTCCTGGTAACTCTGTAACTAGTAAGCATGAGAGTAAAGTGCAGCTGCTGAGGGGGTGGGAAGTTGAATTCATTTCAAGTCACACACCTGCTTTTCTTCACTTAATGGCGTGAGGATCACGCAATAATTTTGACCTTGGCTTATGCGTAGACATAAGTGTTCTGGCTATCTGTTCTCCGGGCTCTGTGCCTCGTTTCAAAACTGAAATGCTCTCGCAACAAAACAAAACAGGAAGGTCCTCACTAACAGAATTAGAAGAAGGAATTTCCTAAAAAATAGTTCCATCTGGATTCCTGAAACACTGATCACTAAGCCAAGATGGGGAAAACGGACTGTAACAGGGGAAATGGAATGTTCCAGTGTGGGATGAACTTGAACATCTGGAAGAGACGGTTGGAGGGTGGACCTGAGTAAATGACAACCTCGCGTGGTGTTCAAAAAGCGCAGGCTTCTCAAACCTGCAGATGGAGGTGACCTGTGGGATTAGTGAATGTGGGAAAATTGAGTGTTATGGCCAGCTGTGGGCTTGCTCATTTTTCTTTTCTGGTAATCACGCCACCCTTTCAAAATGCTTTGTTAACCAGTGAAAGTTTAAAAGGTGTATTTTTATAACTAGATGAACATCTACGATATGCAAAGTTCAGATTTCAGTACTATTCTTCTGCTGTTGGGCCAGGCAGTGTGGTCTCTGTAGATAAAAGTTCTGAATGAATTATTTTGGACTGAGGGGACTCTCTCATCACTCACACGCCTTCAGAGGAGACTGTAAGAGTGGCTGGTATAATTCCCTGTGCGAATTTTCCACAGTGCCCTGGGTTGCCTGCCCCTGGTCTGGGACCTCCAGAAGATTAATGTCCAAAAGAAATTAGCAGCTGGCACTTGGTGATTATTTCTGCCTTTTAGCTGTCAAGCCTGGCCTTTCAGTCCCGTAGCAGTTATAAGACAAAAATGACGACTGTGAATTCAGAGAATGACCCCAGCGAGCTGGCCAAGAAGGTTTTAACAAAAGCATTGTGTAGAAGCTTAATAGGGGTGCAGTGTGTAAGAGGTGTTCTGAAATTATATCCTTTCATCAACAGGTTCTGTCACCAAGAACTCTAGAGCATCTTTCAAAGCCATGTCCTTAAAAAAATTTTTTTTATTTTATATCAAAGTATAGCTGATTAACAGTGTTGTGCTGGTTTCAGGTGGACAGTGAAGGGATCCAGCCATACATGTATCCATTCTCCCCCCAAACTCTCCTCCTATCAAGGTTGCCACATGACGTTGAGCAGAGCAAAGCCACATCCTTCTCTAGGGTCAGTTTTTCTCCTTCAGTTCTTGTCTTGTTGCAGCAAACAGTTGAAATGACAGACAAGGACAGTTGAAGCAGGCGGTGTTTGTTAAGCAAGTAGCAAACTGTACCCTCTTGAGCCGTGAGAGAGGACCAACCTCCCCCATCTTATGTTTTACTATTTATGTCCTTTATTCCCTCTCCTAAGTAAGCCTACTCAACTCTGCCCCATGCAAAATAGGGCTTGTACCCTCGACCAACCAAGGAAGGGAATGCAATAAAGCATATGCTCAAGGCCAATCAGGGAAGGGGGCATGTCGGGCACGTTTTCCCTCTGAGGCCTTCACCCCGGGCTGCAGTTTCCGTTGTTGAAGGGCTTCCTCTTTGCTTTGTTTGCCCTCCTTTGTGGTTCTGCGGGCCACTGCTTTCTCCAATCGTCATTTCAGCTTCCTTTTTTCCTTTTCCAGCTACCTAGGAGAAGGCAATGGCACCCCACTCCAGTACTCTTGCCTGGAAACTCCCATGGATGGAGGAGCCTGGTAGGCTGCAGTCCGTGGGGTCGTGAAGAGTCAGACACGACTGAGCGACTTCAGTTTCACGCGTTGGAGAAGGAAATGGCAACCCACTCCAGCATTCTTGCCTGGAGAATCCCAAGGATGGAGGAGCCTGGTAGGCTGCCGTCTATGGGGTCGCACAGAGTCGGACACGACTGAAGTGACTTAGCAGCAGCAGCAGCAGCTACCTAACGCTCCTATCCAACTTCTTTACCAACTACCCCAAAGACACCCTTCAGTGGACAACTCAACAGTTTCTCTGCTTCCCCTGTTCTCATTCACTGTGCAGCAGCCTTGCTGATATTTATTTAACAACTGTTTTTAGGAAAAGCTTTTCAAGAAGATTGAGAGGCTGGAACAGAGGTTTCCTACCTATCCATCCCCCAACCCCAAACATCCATCGCCTCCCCTGGATCAACATTGGTCATCAAAATGGTACTTTTTTTTTTTTTTCCCCACCAGGGAAGACCCTACATTATAACACATCGTGGTCAAAGTCCATAGTTTACCTTAGGGTCCACACTTAGTTTTGTATATTCTACAAGAACCAACAAATGTATAGCAACACGTATTGTTCTGTGTTCACAGAAGAGTCCCACAGAAAAGGAGACGGCAACCCGCTCCAGTATTCTTGCCTGGGAAATCCCATGGACAGAGGAGCCTGGTGGGCTACAGTCAATGGGGTTGCAAGGAGTTGGACATGTCATGGGGGTACTTTCACTGCCCCTAAACATCCTCTGTACTTTACCTCTTCATCCTTCCCTCCCCACCCCTCTTCAGTTCAGTNTATTTTTCTATTCCTTTTTAAAATTTTTCTGTTCTTATATTGATGAACCTTTACATTGTTGCTAGATTGTAACTATTATGTATAATGGTGCTCTGACCATTTTTGTGTGTAACTTCAATAAACAAAACACAAGTTTCTTTTAGGCTAATATCTAAAAAGAAAATAGTTAAATTAAAAAGTGTGTTTCTCTTCAAGAAAAATTTTTCAAAAATTTCCAAAGTGATTATACCGATTCCTATTTCTATCAACACACATGAAAACATTACTGTTCCATATTTTCATAATAACATTGTTGATCACTTAACATATATTTTTGGTAACTTAAGTATATTTTCTGAATTACAAAACTAAGTATCTTACAACTTTAAGGGGCAATTAATTATATAATTGGATTGATATCTACCATATTCTTTATTTTCTATTTGTTCCATTGGGATTTATCTTAGCTTATTTTATTTGGATTATTTTAATGATTTCATTTTATTTGTGAAGTTGGCTCATTATTTATACCTCTTAAAATACTACTTCGTCAGTTCAGTTCGGTTCAGTTCAGTCTCTCAGTCGTGTCTGACTCTTTGCGACCCCATGAATCACAGCATGCCAGGCCTTCCTGTCCATCACCAAATCCCGGAGTTCACTCAGACTCACATCCATCGAGTCAGTGATGCCATCCAGCCATCTCATCCTCGGTCGTCCCCTTCTCCTCCTGCCCCCAATCCCTCCCAGCATCAGAGTCTTTTCCAATGAGTCAACTCTTCGCATGAGGTGGCCAAAGGACTGGAGTTTCAGCTTCAGCATCATTCCTTCCAAAGAAATCCCAGGGCTGATCTCCTTTAGAATGGACTGATTGGTTCTCCTTGCTGTCCAAGGGACTCTCAAGAGTTTTCTCCAACACCACAGTTCAAAAGCATCAATTTTTTGGCACTCTGCCTTCTTCACAGCCCAACTCTCACATCCATACATGACCACAGGAAAAACCATAGCCTTGACTAGACAGACCTTAGTCGGCAAAGTAATGTCTCTGCTTTTGAATATACTNGGATCTCCTTGCCATTCAAGGGACTCTCAAGAGTCTTCTCCAACAACACAGTTCAAAAGCATCAATTCTTTGGCACTCAGCCTTCTTCACAGTCCAACTCTCACATCCATCATGACCACTGGAAAAACCATACCCTTGACTAGATGGACCTTAGTCGGCAAAGTAATGTCTCTGCTTTTGAATACGCTATCTAGGTTGGTCATAACTTTTCTTCCAGGGAGTAAGTGTCTTTTAATTTCATGGCTGCAGTCACCATCTGCAATGATTTTGGAGCCCCCAAAAATAAAGTCTGACACTGTTTCCACTCTTTCCTCATGTATTTGCCATGAAGTGATGGGACTTGATGCCATGATCTTAGTTTTCTGAATGTTGAGCTTTAAGCCAGCTTTTTCACTCTCCTCTTTCACTTTCATCAAGAGGCTTTTTACCTCCTCTTCACTTTCTGCCATAAGGGTGGTGTCATCTGCATATCTGAGGCTATTGATATTTCTCCTGGCAATCTTGATTCCAGCTTGTGCTTCTTTCAGCCCAGGATTTCTCATGATGTGCTCTGCATACAAGTTAAATAAGCAGGATGACAATATGCAGCCTTGACGTACTCCTTTTCCTATTTGGAACCAGTCTGTTGTTCCATGTCCAGTTCTAACTGTTACTTCCTGACCTGCATATAGGTTTCTCGAGACGCAGGTCAGGTGGTCTGGTATTCCCATGTCTCTCAGAATTTTCCACAGTTTATTGTGATCCACACAGTCAAAGGCTTTGGCATAGTCAATAAAGCAGAATCAGTGCCCATCACTGATTCTTTTACCGTCTCCATAGTTTTGTCTTTTCCAAAATATCCTGCAACTGGAACCGTGCAGCATCGAAGCTTCTCCCATTGGCACCTTCAGTTACTGGTGTACATTTAAATGTCCTCTGTGTCCCTATTGGTTTGTTGTTGTTTAGCAACTAAGTTGTGTCCAACTCTTTGTGACCCTATGGACTGTAGCCCAGCAGGCTTCTCTATCCATGGGATTCTCCAGGCAGGAATACTGGAGTGGGTTGCCCTGCCCTTCTCCAGGGGATCTTCCCCACCCAAGGAGTGAATCCACGCCTGCTGTATTGGCCGGCAGATTCTTTGCCACTGAGCCACCAGGGGAGCCCTCCACGTCTCTTGTCATTGTTCAGTCACTCGGTCGTGTCTGACTCTTTGTGACCCCATGGGCTGCAGCACGCCAGGCCTCCTTGTCCATCGCCAACTCGTGGAGTTTATTCAAACTCATGTCCACTGAGTCAGTGATGCCATCCAACCATTTCATCCTCTGTTATCCCCTTCTCCTCCTGCCTGCAATCTTTGGGTCTTTTCTAATGAGTCAGCTCTTCGCATCAGGTGGCCAAAGTATTGGAGTTTCAGCTTCAGCATCAGTCCTTCCCATGAATATTCAGGACTGATTTCCTTCAGGATTGACTGGTTTGGTCTCCTTGCAGTCCGAGGGACTCTCAAGAGTCTTCTCCAACACCACAGTTCAAAGGCATCAGTTCTTCAGTGCTCAGCCTTCTTCCATGTCCCTAGTTGTCTATAAAAGCATAAATCAGATTGTATGGCCTCCTTCACTTTAAAACTCCCTATTGACTCACACTGAAAACTTACCGTGTCTTCAGAATCATCCAGCTGGTTTTGTGGACGAGCTCATCCTATCAGATGAGACCCTCACATTCCTGCCCACCACAGTGATTCCCACAATACAGAGACGGGGGTAAAGGAAAGTGCTTGGAATGTGACCACTTACAACATTCTAACCCAAACACCAAGAGTTTGTTTTCATAAGCAGGATTTATTATGCAGTCTTTTATTTATCCAGACAGCATATTGTCATATATATATTTATAAAGAATGAAACATAAGAATGAAATGAACCCTGTGGGCCCTTCCAAATGCCTACGAAGCTGAGTCGACCTCCTCATTCCTCTTTTATCATCTTTTTCTGTTCCCAGCAGCAGCCACTATATTGAACTTTTGCCCTTAAACTATATTGAACTTTTGCCCTTTTAATTATCTGTTTCATAGAATTTTGTTACACGTGTTTTTGTCCCTAAGTAGCTTTCTTGTGTAAAGTTTTTCAAATCGGTTTCACATGTTAGTATTTGTTCTGTGGCGGTCAGGTCACTACACAGTCACATGCAACTGTTTCCAAGTTTAACAGGTATGTGGTCACATAGCAACTGCCATCGGGAGATGGAGCGTGTTTCCATCTCTGTTTCATGTCTTGCTGGACTTCCCTGCCGCCATGCTTCCTCTCATATCCAGGAAACTCATCATTCTCGCCATGCTTGCTGGCCACAGTGACAGCATCCAATTGCACTTAAAATCCTGAGACCCCTGGAGCCTGTCCACCATGAGTGCCCATGGTTTTGTGATACCCGAGCCTTCTACGGGCCAGGCAGCTGTCTGGGTGTCAGCTGAAGCATGCGATGACCTGTCGATTCAGGATGCCCGGGACTTGGATGAAGTCAGAAGACCCCAGCCAGACCCTCCTCCGTCTTGAGACTGGCACTGGAGAAGAGGTTCTCAGGGCAGAAAGACACACACTCTCATCGTGGCCTGATCCCATTGCCACAGTTCCATTTATTTTCAGAGAAGTAAGTCTGTCCAGACCAGAGTTTTCTTTTACTTTAGTTTCTTTTTTTTTTTCTTTCTCTCTCTCCAAACTCTTCTGGNGGTTTTGTGATACCCGAGCCTTCTACGGGCCAGGCAGCTGTCTGGGTGTCAGCTGAAGCATGCGATGACCTGTCGATTCAGGATGCCCGGGACTTGGATGAAGTCAGAAGACCCCAGCCAGACCCTCCTCCGTCTTGAGACTGGCACTGGAGAAGAGGTTCTCAGGGCAGAAAGACACACACTCTCATCGTGGCCTGATCCCATTGCCACAGTTCCATTTATTTTCAGAGAAGTAAGTCTGTCCAGACCAGAGTTTTCTTTCACTTTAGTTTCTTTTTTTTTTTTCTCTCTCCAAACTCTTCTGGGTAGCAGTGAGTATTTTCATGTTCCGGGGCCATCTTCCTAGAATAGGTCTGGCTCCACATTTATCAAAGTGTAGGGAGGTTTTCCTTTTTCCCTTTCAGCTCAGAAAACAGACCTCTATTATTCTTTTAAACCTTTTGAAGAAGCTAGTAGCCAAGGCTATCCTTAAAACACCCCCTTTATTTTCTGGCTTAAGAGCAAAACCGCCTTCTCTGAGCTCTTTTTCTGTTGCCCCAAGAGAGACCTTTATTCTCTAGGAATGTAGGTGGCTGATATGTTGCCTAGAGACTTTCCAGTGACTAGCTACACCTATCCTGAGTGTTCTTCTCAAAATCACAGACTCATGGTCCAATCTGTCCTGGAAAATATCTAGGATGAGCATCTTTCCATTCAGACATTCTTTGCTTAAACATCATCTAAGAAGTTAGCATCTAAATAAAGATTATCTGGGAAGAGAGAAAGCAGGATCCAGGCTCTTGGTTTAAAAATCTCTCTCTCCTAGTCTGCCAAGTCTACATGGTATGAAACAAATGTATGTCTTATTAAATTTTTATTATTTTATTTTTTAATACTTAAAAAACATTTGGCATTGGAGTATAGCTAGTTAACAATGTTGTGACAGATTCAGGTGAGGAAAGAAGGGACTCAGCCAAACATATCCATTTTCCCTCAAACACCCCTCCCATCCAGGCTGCCACATGACATTGAGCAGAGTTCCCTGTGCTGTGCAGCAGGTCCTTGCTGGTTCTCCATGTGAAACACAGCAGTGTGTCCACATCCATCCCAGACTCCCTGACTATCCCTTCCCCCATCCTTCCCCCTGGCAACAATAAGTTCATTCTCTGACAGTCTGTTCCTGTTTTGCAAATTCATATGTATCATTTCTTTTTAGATTCCACAGATAAGGAATGTCATACGATATCTCTCCTTCTACTCAGTCATTAGAAAGGATAAAATAACACCCTTCGCAGCAACACGGATGGACCTAGAAACTGTCACACTGAGTGACAATACTCTGTAATAACCTTGAAAGTGTGAGTCACTCAGTGACGTAGCTCTTTGCGACCTCATGGACTGTAGCCTGGCAAGGTTCTCTATCCATGCAATTCTCCAGGCGGGAATGCCATTGTGGGTTGCCATTCCCTTCTCCAGGAGAATCTTCCCGGTCCATGGGTTGAACCTGGGTCTCCTGCATTGCAGGCAGATTCTTTAATGTCTGAGCCACCAGGGAATCCTGCTTGGAACACAGAGTTTTGTTTAACTCATAAAAGCATAACACTGGCTAGTCGAATTGCTGTTCTCACTTTAACACCTATCTGATAACTGTGGAAAGTATTTCCCTGCAAATGGAATCTCTGACTTTAGTCTTCCCTCCTCCTAGGGCAGCTAGTCCAGCAGCTTCCCACCCTGTTCTGACCTGTCCCCACACCCAGCACACAGACACACACACAGCACATCCAACCACCAGCTTCATGTCACTTCAGTACATCACACTACTGCAGGAGTGTGGGGCAGGGTGGGGCCACAATCCTTCATCTCCCCTGCTTGGCTCCTGGAAAGGCAGCTCAAGCTGTCTGACCAGGAGGTGGTTACCATGAATGTCTTGAACAGGGAGCCATCAGAGAGGTGCCATTGATGTGACCGTTCAGTTCAGTCGCTCAGTTGTGTCTGACTCTTTGCGACCCCATGAATCACAGCACACCAGGCCTCCCTGTCCATCACCAACTCCTGCAGTCCACCCAAACCCATGTCCATCGAGTTGGTGACGCCATCCAACCATCTCATCCTCTGTTGTCCCCTTGTCCTCCTGCCTTTAATCTTTCCCAGCATCAGGGTCTTTTCCAATGAGTCAGCTCTTCGCATCAGGTGGCCAAAGGATTGGAGTTTCAGCTTTAGCACCAGTCCTTCCAATGAACATTCAGGACTGATCTCCTTTAGGATGGACTGGTTGGATCTCCTTGCAGTCCAAGGGACTCTCAAGAGTCTTCTCCAACACCACAGTTCAAAAGCATCAATTCTTCTTCACAGTCCAACTCTCACATCCATACATGACCACGGGAAAAACCATAGCCTTGACTAAATGGACCCTTGTTGGCAAAGTAGTATCTCTGCTTTTGAATATGCTATCTAGGTTGGTCATAACTTTCCTTTCAAAAGTTAAAACTTTTCTTTTCATTTCATGGCTGCAGTCGCCATCTGCAGTGATTTTCCATTACACACACACACACACACACACACACACATATATTCATGGGCTTCCTGGTGGCTCAGCTGGTAAAGAATCCGCCTGCAATGTGGGAGACCTGGGTTTGGTCTGTGGGTTAGGAAGATCCTTTGGAGAAGGGAAAGGCTACCCACTCCAGTATTCTGGCCTGGAGAATTCCATCGACTGTATATATAGTCCATGGGGTCATAGAGAGTCAAACACAACTGACTTTCACTTTCATGTATATATTCATAGTGGCTCAGATGGTAAATAATTGGTCTCCAGTGCGGGAGACCCAGGTTCGGTCTCCAGGTGGGGAAGATCCCCTCGAGGAGGAAATGTCAACCCACTCCAGTATTCTTGCCTGGAGGATCCCATGGACAGAGGAGCCTGGTGGGCTATAGTTCATGGGGTCGCAGGGTCGGACAGAACTGAGCAATTAACAGTTTTATATGTAACCTCCTACCAGCGTTACACCCCTGGTAGGATATGGTTCTCTCTCCAGGCTCCCAAGTCTGGTTGGGATTTTTTCCTGGCACCCTGCCTCCCTCCTGCGCAAAGGAAGTTCTTAAGAGAGAACTCTAATCTATCATCTGGAGAGGAAGCCATCCATTGGTCCTCACAGACATCTCCCCACCTCTTCCATGTAATTTATCACAACTTGAAACCATCTTCACCTGGGAGGGTAGCTCCCTCACTGTTTCTTCTTCTGGCAGGTTCAGGAAATTCCCTGCTGGGCAAGCAGATCAGATCCTACATGTGTGTTCATTTGGGTCAGCAGAATCCATCTTATGCTCAGAAAATAGCCTAAAATTCTATTTTTTTTTCATTGTACAGCCCCTCTGTGTTATAACTTTGGGGTTCGAAATGAAATCAAAAATCAACAGTCTCTTCTACCACCTCGTAAAAGTTGTCCTCAGATTTGCTTACGTTTATATTTTTGTCATTTCAAGGTCTGACCCTGGACCAGAGCATCATTTTAAAAAAGGGTGGCGTGAGTCACAATGAAGGACAGTTGGGACAAGTAGGTGTGAGAATCCGCTCTTAAGACATAGGACTCCTAACCCCAGTGAGTGTCCACACCTTCTCAGAGAACTGAGCTCAGTGAAGTACTGATTAATCTGAGCAAACTCAGCTCAGTGAAGTAAGCGATTACTGGTTAATTGAAAGGAATTTCAGAATCAGAAATGTTCACCCCCAGGCAGGAGGGTTACAGGCTGGGTGCAGACAGGAATCAGGATCCCCGAGAGTCTGGGCAAATGTGTGCACACAATCTGAGGTACCTAATCAAAGTGGACATGGAACACCAGACTGGTTCCACACAGGAAAAGGAGGACGCCAAGGCTGTATACTGTCACCCTGCTTATTTAACTTCTATGCAAAGTACATCATGAGAAACGCTGGACTGGAAGAAACACAAGCTGGAATCAAGATTGCCGGGAGAAATATCAATAACCTCAGATATGCAGATGACACCACCCTTAAGGCAGAAAGTGAAGAGGAGCTAAAGAGCCTCTTGATGAAAGTGAAAGAGGAGATGAAAAAGTTGACTTAAAGGTCAACATTCAAAAATCTAAGATCATGGCATCCGGTCCTATCACTTCATGGCAAATAGATGGAGAAACAGTGGAAACAGTGTCAGATTTTATTTTGGGGCTCCAAAATCACTGCAGATGGTGAGTGAAGCGATGAAATTAAAAGACGCTTACTCCTTGGAAGAAAAGTTATGACCAACCTAGACAGCATATTAAAAAGCAAAGACATTCCTTTTCCAACAAAGGTCCATCTAGTCAAGGCTATGGTTTTTCCAGCAGTCATGTATGGATGTGAGAGTTGGACTGTGGAGAAAGATGACTGCTGAAGAATTGATGCTTTTGAACTGTGGTGTTGGAGAAGACTCTTGAAAGTCCCTTGGACTGCAAGGAGATCCAACCAGTCCATTCTAAAGGAGATCAGTCCTCGGTGTTCGTTGGAAGGACTGATGTTGAAGCTGAAACTCCAATCCTTCGTCCACCTGATGTGAAAAGTTGACTCACTGGAAAAGACTCTGATGCTGGGAGGGATTTGGGGGCAGGAGGAGAAGGGGATGACAGAGGATGAGATGGCTGGATGGCATCACCGACTCGATGGACATGAGTTTGAGTGAACTCTTGAGAGTTAGTGATGGACAGGGAGGCTTGGCGTGCTGCGATTCATGGGGTTGCAAAGAGTCGGACATGACTGAGCAACTGAAATGAGCTGAACTGACTCTTCAGTTCCAGGGTCAGTTTGTTTTTCATTTCCTTGAGGCCAGTTCTTGGAATTGTGGTACCTTATGTCATGGCTACAGTCCGATCGTCATGTACTTTCCTTCGCCCTGGTGACAGGTTGATTATCTACAAGACAGCTCACAGGATTTGGCTCAGAATATTGCCTACAGCCCTTGAGAAGGAACTGAAAGTCCTGACTATGCTTTGAGTTGACATCCTGCATGTTCAGTGGTGTCTGACTCTTTACAACCCCATGGACTGTAGCCTAGCCAGTCTCCTCTGTCCAGGGGATTCTCCAGGCAAGAATCCTGGAGCAAGTTGCCATTTCCTCCTCCAGCGATCTTCCTGACCCAGGGGTCTTCCTGACCCAGGGATCAAACCTGCATCTCCTGCGTTGGCAGCCAGACAGTTTACCACCAAACCCCCTGGGGAAGCCTGACCGTGTTTCATGGAGTACGTTATAATTATTTTCATCTTCTTTGACCGCCTTCCTCTGTTTCTGCATGTTCCTACCTCTCTGATTAAGCTTCCTCTGGGGCTAAAGTTTTTCCACAGAGAAAAGGCAGGCAGAGGACAGGGGTGGGGCGG